>BQNB010030744.1:14928-54594 GCA_026074375.1 Tanacetum coccineum | reverse complement strand
GATCATAGGATCTCTGTTCAGGCACGTATGCAAGCATTTCATTTATTTCGGGCCACTTTGGGTTGGAAGTAAATGTGATGAACAGGTCTAGGTTACCATATGCTTGGCATAAAGCCATTGCATCATGGTAGTTCTACATCATATACCTTAGACCGCCTGTAAAAGTATCGGACAGAACGATCCTTTTGCCTAAGCCTGCCGCATTTGTGTCACCCCTTATAATGGCATCACACACATTGTGGTATAGATCTACACGCAAGGTGTCTTGATTGTTTCTCGTCCGACTAACTCTTTGTTCTTCGATGGCAGTGTATGCGTCTACCAAATACTGCTGAAATAACCTATCTTCTCTGAGTAAAGTAGTCCCCTGATCTTTTCTGTATTGAATAACATACGCATGATAACATCAAATAACGTCATATTTTACTATCATTTATCCTACACTTTTTACCCACTTTTATATAATTATTGCATGATTTTGTACTTAATTGCTTTAAAGATTATAAATGCAGTAATTTAGGAGTAACTTGTGAAGACAAAGCAAAAAGGCGCAATTCTGGAACTAAAACGAAGATATTTGAAGAATTCTGAAAATTGCTACTATACGCCGTATCCAGCAAAGAAGATACGGCGTATGAGCACCAGCTCAGCACAAGAAACGCGTAATGATCAATCCCCGATCTGACGTATCCGCTACTCTCTAATAGGCCGTATGCACAACTGTTCATCAGTCAAAGATACACATTTAATATGATTGATGGTAATTATCTTAATTGATTTGATCTTATCGCGGACTCCAACGAAATTAACCCCTATATACCGTATCCACTTATCCCCATATGACGTATACAGCCGTATTTCAGACACTATAAATGCAAGACTCAAAAAACGAGTTTTAGTGTGCAAAATCACATTCTCTGTATAGTATACAACTAAAGTCGAATTTCTCAAGCCAAGAAGAGCAGCCAAGAAGAGCAGCCAAGGTCGAGCATTACTCCTAATTTCATAGAAGACATCATGTAATTATTACTTTCTTAATCATTCGATTTTTAATTATTTGATCACGTTTGTAATAATGACAATGATTGTGGGCTAATACCCTCGGGTATTAGCCATGTTAATGAAGATTATAATGTTTGGTTTGTTTTAATCTGGCTTTGCTTAATTTATCATTGTTGTTTAATTATGTTTATCGCCTTATACTTGTTTATGTGCTTGTACATGCGATCTATAATTCAATTGGGTCTAGGGGGACTTAACCAGTAACCTAGATGCCAGGATGGCTCTCCATGTTGTGTTCTATATGCCCGGACCAATAGGATCATAAATGACACCTTATCATTACTCTTTGATTATGAGCTTAGTTGACCGGCAGGTGACTCGATAATTGTTCAACGAGTATTATTCATTTATTAATTGGTATTGATTTTGCTGATGGACTAGGGTATTATCAGGATCACCACTGCTTTAATTCCCTATGGTAGATTATAATTAAACTATAGGATGCTTTATGCGGATGCGTTAATCGTGACATGATTGTTTGTGTCTAGGTCTTAGGAAGAATTACCGCCTAAGTCTTAAGAATGATATGCCGTGATATGTGAGAAATCACATATCTTTTCTATATCAAAAATGTCCCTAAAAAGATAAATTTGTGCATAAAATGCTTGTATATTGTTTGTTTTGTCTTTGTGATTGTGTAGGTACGGATAATGCAAATATCAAAAGAAAATGGCCAAAACCGGACAAACACGGACACAGGAACGAAAAGAGTGCAAAAGAGCCGGGAGTATTTATCAATGGTCAACAAAATTCAACCTTTGGTCAAAGCTTGGTCAAACACAAAAAGCCAAAACCCTCAAAATACCACAAAAGCCCTTAATGTTAAATCAAAATTCAAAAAAAAACCCTAAACCCTAACACCGTTAGTCCCTTAACTAACGGTTGTTAACTTTTAATAATAAACCCTTTTTACGTTAAACCTTATACCCGACCCATCCCATTTCCTTTTATAAAACAAGCCTAGGTCAACGACCTAAAACCCCGATCAAACCCCCATCTAACTGTCAAAAAAAGGGTGCGTAATCCCTTTTACTATTCATCGTCGTCTTCGCGTTTAACCCAACTCAAATCAAAGGGTAAATGGCAATTGATGATGTGGCTTTATGATTCGAGTACCAAGGTATGATGTGGCAGAGTTAGACGTCATGAGAGGCTCTTATTGGTCGAAGCCCACAAGTAAGGACACGCGGATATGAAAGAAACACACAAGGACAAGGATTTTTACACTAAATCCTAGCCAAAAGAAGCACAAAAGGTCTGACACACGGAATGCCACGTTGGCAATCCGTGTGCTCATCATTTAATCTAACGGTGATGATTAAAGATCCAATGATTGGCATTGAATGAAGGGTTAAGATCAAGAATAAGAGGAGCGTATCCAGACTCCTAGAAGCTTCACCAAGACCCTATAAATAGAGAGCCTCTCCTCACACACATCATCTTCTTTTTAGCTTAATTTAGTTTTTAGCTTATGTAATTTTCATTTAAATGTAATTTTAATTCTGTTTTAAGTCTTTGTAATCTCTATTTCAAGTATTGTAATTAGCTTTTGAATCAATGAAATCTTAGTTTAATTACAAGTTTTGTTTTTACTCATCATGCTCTTTTACTCCAAAAAGCTCTTATAAACTGTTTTCATAAGCTCATACTAATCATAAGCTACTATAAGCTCATTAAGCTTAATTACCCTTGGAATTGGATGGCTGCTTGGTAATTAAGCTTTGGTTTAGTCCTGAAGGTCAGGAGTAGGTTTAGACTAGGTTTTGCATTAATAAGCTCTTATCAGCTTATAGCTTATAAGCTATAAGCTAGTGGATTAAGCTCTTAATTGAGTTTATGATCTCTGTTTAGCTGAGATCTGAGGTACCTTTTCTTATCCTTTTTAAGTTTTTATAAGTATTAGTTAAAATTTATAAAAATCCAAAAATATGTGCTTATTTTAGTTCAGCTTATTGTAGTGTTTAATATTGCTTATTTTCTGTTAGTAATTGCTTATTAGTTCTTATATAGCCTAGTTATAGATCTGTTTCTTACTTAATTCAGTTTAGAATAGCTTATTATAGTTTAAAATTTGAAAATCTAAAAATAAAGGGGTGTTTGGCATAGCAGTACTAACCACAAGTTAGTACCGCTAGTGGCAATTTGGTCTTTAGATTTTGGTTTTAATCTTTCATTTAAATCTGTTTATGCTAGATTTAGAAGCTAGATTAGTGTTAATCAATTTTCACAAGTTAAGTTTCATTTAAATTCAAATTTGTTAGTCTCATTTGCATAACCTAGTTTTAATTGAATCTAGTAATTGACATGACTCTATTTGCTCTTAGTTGTGTGTTTCATAAGTGTTAGAAGTAGAGCTTTAAGTCTGCATAAAAGGTTCTAAGGTTTTGTTCATGTAAGTGTAAACTGCACCAGCAGTTTTAAAAAGACAAATAGCCTCTTTCAACATCAAATATCAGAGGGTATTAGTAGCTTTTAGGATTTGATTTTTGGTTTATAAGTAGGTCTAGGGTCAGTGTCAATCTCTTTAAACTTAGTTTTCAAAAATTAGTTTATTTAGATACCTGTTTTTAGCTTTAAAATCCTGCATTTTCATTTTCAAAAGCCAAAGTCATACCTAGTGCATTCTAAGTATAAGTTGTTTTCATTGAGTTTTTGATTAAGCATTTGAGTTTCAAAATTCTTTTCAAAGGTAGTTTTAGAAAGCTTATAGTATAAGCTTTAAGATGGTATAAGCCATATTGTCATAAAGTTCCATTTGAGTGCTTAAAAATAAGCTCAAAGGTGCCTTAAGGGGTTGTTTTGTTAACAGTTTACACTAAAAGAGCTTATTTCTTTATTCTAGCTTATCTGCTTATTGTTATGGCTTATTTAGGATTAGCTTAGCTTATTAGTCTAGTATAATCCCATTTTAGCTTATTTGGTTTTGATTTAAGCTTATTTGAGCTTATTTGCCGTCTAGTGTAAAATTTTAAGTGTTTTAAGCTTTTTAGCTTTTCTATCTTTCTAGCTTATCTTTTGTGCTTATTTTAGCTCCTATATGCTTATTAGATATAGCTTTTAGTCTGTCTTAGCTTATTTTAATAGTCCATTAGCTTATTTGTCCTTAAATTGCCCAATTAGTTAACTTTTTAGTGGTTTAGTTTAGCTTAAGCTTTTCTGTCTTATTTAGCTTATTTCTGAGCTTATTTGTAGTTTATTAAAATAGTTGTTTTACAAAAGTTGCTTATTTTTTAGAGTTTTAAAAAGTTAAAAAAAATGGAAAAAATTAAAACACTTAGGAAAGTGGGAAGCCCCGGGTGAGCAAGGCTCGAACCCGGGACCTCTACCACCTTCACCAAGTGTTTTAACACCCACACCCTTAACCATTGTGCTACAATAGCTCATCCGGTATTCCTTTGCACAATCTATCTTTTATATACATTTTTGGTCCTTTAGTTCAATAAGCTGTTTTAGCTTATTACACAGCTTATTCGATAAGCTGTGTCCCCGAGCTTATTTTTCCTAGGTCCCTCTTAGTTCAAGCTATTTTCTATAATTTTTTCAGAATTTTTATAACTAGTTTAGTATTTTTAAACATTTATTTTTATTTAAAACTTTAAAAATTCATAAAAAATAGAAAAATAATCAAAAAAATATAATTCTTTTTTAGAAAATTTTCTTTTATCATATAGTTTCTAGGAAAATTAGTTTTGCTTCCATAGGGTTAAAATTTCAAAATTTCAATTTTTAAAGAACGGGATTCGTTTCCGTTCACGTTTTTCGTGTTTTTAAGCTCAATTCAACTCCGTTTTTGTTCTAGTTTTCTTTAAACTTACTTTTTAGTCAATTAGAGTCTATTAAAATGGTAAAATTCAATTTAGGTTTAATTTTGGAAATTTAGGATTTTTAATCACCATTTAGGGTTCCCGTTTTGCGTTTTTAGTTTAAGTTTAATTTCCCGTTATTAAAGTTAGGTTTAATTGTCCTTTAATATGCTCACTTTTAGGATTTTAGAAATCAAAAATCATCTTTGAACCAATTCAAATCATTGTCCAATCAACAAACGTGGTCTCAATTTCATAAATCTTCGAGGAATACGACCCGGTAATCACTTACCGGTAAATATACGTATTATTATATATAATTGTGAGAATTTTCCTTTCCTCCTTTGTCCTCAAGGGTAGTTTGGTAATTTTCTATACTTATATCATTATACGTGTATAAAACTTTACGCATCAGTTATGCGGAATCTAACCTTCAATGATCAAGAAGAATAACAATGAAATGAATAGAACAGTGAATTACACAAAAAGCTTTAATATTATTGATGTAATAATACGAGTACTCAACCAGTACTAGGGTTTACACAACCTTAAAGCTATGAGAAAATGTATATCTGAGATGTATATCTTAACACTAACCTAAGGACTCCTTATATAGCACAAGGAGCCCTGTACAAGATAAGTCCTAACCATATCTTCTAAAAACAAGAGATATACACATAATATATTTTAAACATAACAATAACCGCGTATTTGACTTTGTGTAATCCTTATCCTTAAGACAGCAGTGGGAAAACCTTCAGCAGTGGAAACCTTTCTCTAGCAGTGGGTATACATAACACTAGCAGTGGGAAAATACTCTAGCAGTGGGAATGAACATAACTAGATGTGGGAATACCTTGGAGCATTTTATTCCTAACATTTGGTAGGGTTTAGTGGTTTATGTATACATCACTTGTGATATTATACACAGTGGTTAGGGGTTTAAGGTTTAGGGTTTTAGGTATATGGTTTAATGGTTAAGGGTTTAAGGTTTTTGGTATATATTTTAAAGTTATCACTTGTGATATTATACCTAGCGGTTAGGGGTTTATGGTTTTTGGCAGTGTTCTAAAAGGCACGCCTTTGCGGTGCTAAGGCGTGAGGCGTGACCTCCACGTTACGAAATGGAACTAGGCGTCGACTCTAGGCGTGGCGTGAGATAAGGCATGAAAAGGCGTGATAAGGCGCGCTAAGGTGTGAGGCGTGGCGAGCCTTTTAGATTCAACTTCGATAAATTTTTTCTTTCTTTTCAAAATGAATAATATTACATGTAAGGATAGTTTATTAACTTTATTCATATGTACAACGCTTTATGTAAACTCAATATATATGAAATATGATATAAATATATAAATATTTTAATATTTTGGGCCGCCTTAAGCCACGCCTTAAAAACGCAAAGGCTACGCCTTAAACGCTAAGGCGCGAGGCTTGGTCATGCCGCCACGCCACACCTCACGCTATTTATAACCTTGGTTTTTGGTATAGGGTTTAGTGGTTAGGGGTTTAGGGTTTTCGGTATAGATTTTAGAATTTATGTATATATCACTTGTAATATTATATCTAGTGGTTAGGGTTTTAGAGTTTTTGGTATAAAGTTTAGTGGTTAGGGGTTTAGGGTTTTTGGTATATATTTGAAGTTTATGTATATATATCACTTGTGACATTATACCTAATGGTTAGGGGTTTAGGCTTTTGGTATAGGGTTTAGTGGTTAGGGGTTTAGGGTTTTTGATATAGGGTTTAGTGGTTAGGGGTTTAGAGTTTTTGATATATGGTTTAGTGGTTAGGGAGGAGGGTTTAGGGTTTTTGGTATCGAATTTAGCGGTTAGTGGTTTAGGGTTTTGGTATATCGTTTAGTGGTTAGTTGTTTAAGGTTTTTGGTATAGGGTTTAGTGGTTAAGGGTTTAGGGTTTTTGGTATAGGTTTTAAAGTTTATGTATACATCACTTGTGATATTATAGGTAGTGGTTAAGGGTTTAGGGTTTTTTGTATAAGGTTTACTGGTCAGGAGTATAAGGTTTTTGGTATAGATTTTAAAGTTTATGTATACATCACTTGTGATATTATATCTAGTGGTTAGTGGTTTAGAGTTTTTGGTATATGTTTTAATGGTTAGAGGCTTAGGGTTTTTGGTATAGATTTTAAAGTTTATGTATATATCACTTATGATATTATACTTAGTGGTTAGGGGTTTAGGGTTTTTGGTATAGATCTTAAAGTTTATGTACATTTAACTTGTATATTAAATTTTAATAAAAAATTACTTAAAATAACTAGTGGTTAAGGGTTTAGGGTTTAGTGGTTAGGGGTTTAGGATTTTGGTATAATATCATTGATAGATAACGTATGAAAACAGAAGCAACCGATTGATAACTGCCAAAAACGTCTCAAAATGGCAAGAAACACAAGGGGAATGGATAATTTGCACTATAATGAGTACAAAAGAAGCACACAAGGCCTGACACACGGAATGCCACGCTGGCAATCTGTGTGCTCCTCAATCTAATCCAACGGCTAAAAGATGGTATCCAATGATTGCTAAGATTCAAGGGACAAGATTGATGGGAGCGTATAACAGACTAAGGACCTAGAAGCTTCATCCAGGCCTATAAATAGAAGCCATCATCACTCACAAGAGACATATCTAGGAGTAGAACTTAGCGTAGCTTTTTAAGTAGCTTTTAAATTGTAATTTTCCTTTTCAAGTAATGTTTTAATGTAATTTCAAATTTCACTTTTGTAATCAAGCACTGATTGGTAGTAAACCAACACACGTAATAATAAAATATATAATATGATGGAAAATTACCAAATTACCCTTTAGGACAAAAGTAAAAAGGAAAATCTTCAAAATATATATAATATAATACGTATATAAACCGGGAAGTATGATTTCCGGGTCGTTATCCCCCAACGATTTGTGAAATTGAACCACGTTTGATGTTCGGACAATGATTTGAATTGAAGATAAAGATTGATTTGATTATCTACTTCTACAATTTAAAATAAGCAAATGATAACAATTAAGCATGAAAACAAATAACGGAAAATCAAACTTTAACTAAAAACGCAAAACGGGACCCCTAAACGGTGGTCAAAAACCCTAAATTTCTAAACTTGAACCTAAATTAAAATTTTCTTTTTAAATGGACTCTAATTGACTAAAAAGTAAGTTTAAAGTAAACTATAATAAAAACAGAGTTGAAATGAGCTTTTAAAACACGAAAAACGAGAACATGAACGAATCCCGTTCTTTAAAAATTGAAATTTTGCAAATTAAACCCTATGAAGGCAAAACTAATTTTCCTAGAAACTTTACGATAAAAGAATATTTTCTAAAAAAGATTTAAATTTTTTTGATTATTTTTCTATTTTTTATGATTTTTTAAAGTCTTCAATGAAAACTAGCCGAGTACCCGCGCCTAGCGGTAGCGGTATCTAGTTTCAACTAAATTTTGACGACGGATAATTTTTTTTACGGTATGATTGCATTGTTGCAATGTTTTTCTTTTGGCCTGGTTGCATTGTTTTCTTATAGCGTCGTTTTACGCTGCAATAATCATTTAAAACTGTAATAATAATATATTTGAGCGTTATATTTAATAGCCAAGTAGTCGCGCCTAGCGGCAACGGTATCTAGTTTCAGACGGTGAATAATTTTCGATGACATGATTGCATTGTTGCAATGTTTTTCTAATGACATACTTGCATCTTTTTTTTATCATGTCGTCTTAAGTTGGAGTAGTCATTTAAAACTAACAATAATGTATTCAAGCGTTATATTTTAAAAGAGTGATGATTTGCACACTCAACAAATTGATTGACACACTTAAATTATGTGTATCTTGATATTTATGCTTCTGCGTCACTTAATAAAATGTGCAAATATTAAGGGTATAATAGGCATAACACACATAATTAAGTGTGTCAATTAATTTATAGAGTGTAATTTTTCTTCCTATTTAAAAGATGAGTATCCGAACCTGTCGAGCAACTGTGTATAGTTACGACAATTTTAACATGAGAGTCAAACAGATTTCACCGAATATATTAACCCTCAGAAAAAACATTTCACCAAGTATAACTCAATAAATTACTTATAATAGTTATTATACGGCTTTTTACGACAATGTTACGACTAAATCACTATTTTGATAGGATTTGACGTACTAATGTAATTTTAAATTTAAACGTAAATGTCAAGATCAATGTTTTAAAACCCGGTTTGACCTTGTCGGTTTGATCGGTTTCAGTCAAAAAAAAAGTCAATTTAAATCGGGTTTCATATTTACGACACCCGGTTAGACCCGCCGGGCTTGAAGTGACCCGGGTCAACCCGGTTCTCAAGACCCGGCCGGGTTTTGTTCTTTTCCTTTTTTTTCAACAAATAAATCAAGTTATTTATATATGCTTACGACGTAATTTTATTTTTACATGTTATATTTGTTAGTAAATGGTTTAAATTTGTTAGTAAATTGTTTTTAAGCTTAATATATGAAATATTCATTATTTATATATACTTTTTATGTATGATTGCAAATATTTATTATCTTTTTTTGTAGAAGAACGGGTTGACCCGGTAATCGAATCGGTTGAATCGATAATCTGATGACTCGACCGGGTGGATGAAAGACTTGGTTTTTAAAAGGAAAAAGATCCTCTCATGTTCAAATGAACATGAAAGGTAATGTTGTGTTTTATGATATTGTACATTTGAATTAAATAATCAAATGTACAATCACATAAAACACAACATTATCTCTCATGTTCATTTGAACATGAGAGGATCCTTATCCTTTTTAAAAACATTGGTCGAAACAATAGAACATCAAGGCTCGCATATGAAGATGCTACCTACCTTATAACATAAAATGTCTAAACGTTTAACTAAAACGTACATTGTTCAAAAGACAACACAGTGAGTCTACTTTTTTACGAAAATTGGGTCTTGTGATCGAAACATATTTGCAAAAGGTTATGACTGCACCCTTTTGAACCACTCTTCCCAATGCAATTCAAAGATACATCAAATCCAACATTTTAATTTATCGAGACTCAAAATTTTAAAAAGCCACATGGGGTTTCTCCCCTTTTGACAAAACAGTTCCAATGCAAATTCAAAAGGGTGCTACTATTGGTACACTCTGGCCCGTTAAAAAGTACTAAAAATGTACAAAGATTCTTTTTGTACCCCCTTTTTATAGTGCAGCGCAGTTTTTTATCAGTTTCTGTTTCGTAATTTTTGACAGTTTCATACTTTTGACCTGTTAAACTTTATATTTTTCGTTTCGTTTTTTCCGTGTCACAGTTTTATAACATATATAAAATTATAAAAATAAAAAAAAATTAAAAATCAAAAAAAAATTCAAAAAACATGAGGTACAAATGATTTTTTGAAGGTATTTATATCATGAGCCATTCAAAATTATGAAGCCAACAGTTGGCTCGGTTTTTTAAGCAATGCTTTTCCATTTTGTACAAGTTTTTACACTTTGATGATATTTCAATTTAAAAAAGTAAACACAGAATTTACTCAAAAGTTTTCAAAATTCACCAAGATAAAAAGAATTTAAAATTTCAAAACTTTAAAATTTCCCTAAAAATAAAAAGAGTTTACATTTTAAACTCATGGACACAAAAAAGGGATTGATTTGCACTCATTTTTTTATTAGGACATTCTGTTCTGTGCATTACATGTTTATACAATAGGCTTTATTGCTTGTACATGTTCCAATAAAAAATTTAAATGTACAAATCACTGGCCAATAAAAATATCCGATTTCACCTACCCTCACATAGTCACATCCACAGAAGTAAAGTGAAAGTTATAATTTAAAATGTTTAATTGCTCCTTTTGTGTTTTTGTCAACGGCAAAACACTTTTATTGCGTAACTTGTCTATAGGAGTACATCCAAAACAAATCATCGATTATTGCTTACCCCACATTAGATTTAACACTTTTAGTTGAGAGTGGGGTAGGTAACAGCGATGGACGAGCTTTCACCACCGTTTTATAGCTTCATTTAATATCTTGTGGTTGGAAACATGATCCATCTAATAGTCAATTAACCCCTCGTGACCGCGACCTAGACCTAACATATTCAACACTACGCAGTACTCTTATGGTCTCGAGACAAAAAAATATCTTTTGTTTGAATTTTACGAAGGGTTTTTCTAATATGTGCCCCAGGGGCACATGATAAAAGGAGACAGAAGCTGATGTGTCAGCTCCTGATTGGTCAGCAGGTAACATCCTTGTCCCCTCAGGAGCTACAACAATTTTATGGCGTCCCTGAGGTATTTTGTTTTGTAGACTTTTCAGTAGGCCTTTGGCTTCTTAACATGTGCCTTTAGGGCACAAGTTAGACTAACCCTTTTACGAATTGATAAAAATATCATCTAGTGAATAGCGTCAACTCAACTTTACATTTTACTCACTCCTGAACACTTTTATATTATTTTTTTTACTTTTTTTCTTTTTCCTTCTTCTTCACCATTGCAAACAAGTTAACCAGCTCCACATTTCAAAAACTTGCTTAGAATTTAATTTTGAGTTTAAGTTTATGTTGAGCCAATTTTGCGCCTGATTGTCCCATGTACATGATTTATATGAAAAGTATCTAAGTAGAAAATAAGTCACTGAACTTAAGTAAGTTCAGCGAGTCATCCTCGAGTGTTCTTTAGAGTCTACAAGATAGACTCGTCACAACCTTAGACGGATCTTAGCAAGTGATGTAAACATCAAGATGATGGAGTCAGTGAGTGACGACAATAACTCACTAACTCCCTGAAGACCATCTCTGAACGAAGACGTGAAGTATTAGCGGGAAGTTCCTATGTGGCAAAAAGCATAGAAGACACAAAGTACAAAAGGGTGACTTGTACTTTATTAAAGGTCACTGCTCGATGTCAGAAGAAGATGCTAACACTACCCATATTGGCAACTTGTGAACTTTTCACTCCCGACATTTATTATATCTTAAGTGAATGTGTTATTATGAATTTCAACCATGGATCAACGTTTTGCAACATACTATGCTTTACGTTCCACCTAAGAAAAATGGAGTTTGAAGGCGAGATCATCCCATGTGCTGACTTTCGTTCTCGGCACATCCAAACTTGTGGCTAAGAGTACTAGGCTTTTGATACCCAACAGAGATAGTATCGGGACTCCGGACCTTTCTCGTTTCAAAAAACTCCTCAGGTTTCCCGGATATTCCCTCACTATATCTTATAAAATACAATAGTCAAAGTGCAAAAGCATATTTGAATTTAACCATAACAAATAATATTATTAATTCAAACTTATATATTAAGAGTTATGCAATTGTAACCCTCATTGACTTTTAGGAAACGGCTGCAACATCGGTTGTGAGCCGGCAAGATGCAGCAAACTTTATCAGTCTCGGATCTTTATTCTTACTATGGGTTTTCTTTAGAAGACTACCACACGGTTGTGAGCCGGGCAAGAGGTAGTAAACTTTTATAGCCCAAGCTTTTTAAAATTATTATAAATTATTTATTTAATCTCTTTTTTTTTTTTTCTTATATTATATTTTATTTTATTTTTTATTTACTTAATATAAAGAAGACTTCTTTTTGAAAAATTCAAGTATAAATTTAAACTAAGACTAAAATTTTAGCTATATATTACATAAAAATTTGTTGATTTAAGTTTAATTTCCAAAAACAACACGTATATTAATCCGATTAAGAGCTTATGGGAGGAACAAGCAACAAGTTACATACAAGAGCTCTTAAGATTTCAACTAATCCTTCGTTTAGCTCCCATCATACTTAACTCTATCATTTTCCGTTCTTCGCGAATTTCTGCGAACGCTTAGCCAAAAAGTTAAGAAACAAGCTAGAGCTCAACACGCTCGATTGGGTCAAAATTTTCTTTTATTCTACCCAGCAAGAAAGTCAAAATTGTGACAAAAACACTTATTTTATTTTTGAAAATTTTAAAAAATTTCATATTTTTTTTTTTGAAATTTTGGTGGGAAAACGGACGTATGTGAGAACAACGACAAAGGTAGGTAAGATCATATCGAAGATATACTACCCCATACTAAAATCAAACATTGTCATCAATGTTTCCTAGCCTAAGACTTAAAAACCCTATACTAGAACTCAAAAAGATCGAATGCATAACTCAAACATGAAGAAAGTATCACAAAAATCTCTAGCCATTTATTAAGTGTGTTATAAGATAAATGTTAGACGATAATAATCTTTAGGATATCGGATTTCCCCAAAATAATGGCAAGCAAAGGCTAGGAAGCTCGAGTGGACCGGGACAAAACACCGAACACGAGAGTCTTCAGAAAATTTGGGATCAATCCTGCAAACAATCACAAGTACAAACAACAAACATAAAGATCGGAAGAGTACAAGCCTCCTCACATCACATTAGAAGGAAAATAGAAAATGGATAAGCATGGGGTGCCTCCCACGAAGCGCTTTGTTTTTGGTAACCGAGTCACATAGCTTGACTCGATCCCTGAATTCATTTATCCTTAGGGAGCAGAGAGTTGTGGAGATCTGGACTTTCTTTTGGTGGTAAGTCCCTCCGAAGTAATACTTTCAACGATGACATTCACCTTAAAGTTTAGACCATCGGGTTGAGATAACTCAATGGTATCGTATGGACTAACACAAAACTTTGGTTGATGGTGAAAGGTCCTGACCAACGAGTTTTAAGCTTTCCGGAGAATATCTTAAGACGAGAGTTGAAGAGTAAAACTCGATCACCAACATTGAAAATGCGGTTTTTGATCTTTGAGTCGTGAAGCTTCTTCGTCCTCTCTTTATAAATCAAAGAATTCTCCCTAAGCTCTGATCACATAGCTCCATTAAATTAAGTTCATTCAGTTGAAGCTTCCGGTGATCACCCGCGGTTTTAAGATCGAAGTTAGCATGTTTCAAAGCCCAGTATGCTTTATGCTCTAACTTAATCGGTAAATGGCAAGACTTTCCATAAACAAGCTTGTAAGGCATACATACTAAACCAATCGGTGTCTTAAAAGCAGTACGAAATGCCCACAAAGCTTCATCTAATTTGTCAGGGTCCAATGAGGCACGTTTTCTCCAACCGTCCTTTCTAGAATACGTTTTAAACCTCGATTGGACACCTCCACTTGATCCGTCGTTTAAAGGGTGATAAGCGATAGCTAGTCGATGTCCGTGAACCCATACTTTAGACATTACTTTAGGCAAACTGACGTTACAAACTGGGTCCCACTCAATCGAGCTTATTATAAGCTCTAGGTGTTCCAAATCGGGCAAAAAGAGATTTTAAAATTTTTACTACAACTCTAGCATCATTTATGCGGAGCGCCTTTACTTCAACCCATTTCGAAAGATAATCAACGGCTACGAGGATGTATTTATTTCCTTTTGAAGACGGAAATGGTCCTATAAAATCAATACCCCATACATCAAAAATTTCACAAACTTGGATAGCGTTTTGAGGCATCTCATCTCATTGTGAAATTTTGCCTTGTCTTTGACACGTATCACAAGATTTAATCATAGTATGGGCATCTTGATATATAGTAGGGCAAAAGAATCCGGCATCAAATACTTTTCAAGCGGTGAGATTGGCACTATGATGTCCCCCAGTGGGTCCTTCATGGAAATCTTTGAGGATCTCAAGAGCTTCTGGCCCATGCACACATCGTCGAATGATTTGATCCGCACAAGTCCAAAAAGATGGGATTCATGCCCATAAGAAATAAATGTTTAATGTCCTTAAAAAACTTCCTCTTTTGTTAAGTTGACATTCCTTTGATGATAAAATTTCCTGCATGGTTTGCATAGTCCGCAAACCATGGGGTACTTTCACTAGAAATAACTCCAAGAGCTTCTAAAGGAAAATGTTCATTTATATCTTTGTTTTCTAACACATCCTTATGAGGATTCTCAAGTCTAGATAAATGGTCCGCAGCAAGGTTCTCACTTCCTTTTTTATCACGGATGGTGATATCAAATTCTTGTAGGAGAAGAACCCACCGGAGCAACCTTGGCATAGAGTCTTGTTTGTTCATAAGGTAGCTTAAAGCCGAGTGATCCGTATACACTATGCTTTTGGATAAGACAAGATATGGCCAAATGTTTTCAAAATCATACACAACGGCAAGCATTTCCTTTTCCGTGGTAGTGTAATGAATTTGAGCTTCAGTCATATTCTTGCTAGCATAATGTATAGGCTGAAAATGCATCATCTTTCGTTATCCTAAAACCGCACCAATCGCGAAATCAATTGCATCACACATGAGTTCGAAAGGTAGGTTCCAATCCGGGACAACTAAGATTGGAGCTTCGGTAAGCTTCTTTTTAAGAGTCTAAAAAGCATTAATACAATCCTTAGAAAACACAAACAGTGTTTCCTTCTCAAGAAGGTGAGTCATTGGTCTAGCAATCTTAGAAAAGTCTTGGATAAATCGGCGGTAAAAACCTGCATGACCTAAGAAACTCCTAACACCTTTTACAGTAGTCGGGTGAGGGAGCTTAGCGATAACATCGACTTTAGCAACCGATCGACTCAATCTCGGCCTATCGAAATTTTATGCTTAACACAATTTCCTTCTCTACAATACAAGTGGCACTTTCCCATTAAGAACTAAAATTCGTGTCTTCTCAACGGTTTTTCATCTTTTCTAAATTGGAGAGGCACGAATCAAAACTATCCCCAAAAACCGAGAAATCATCCATAAACACTTCCATGGTCTTTTCGATCATATCATGGAATATGGCCATCATACACCGTTGAAAAGTATCGGGAGCATTACACAAGCCAAATGGCATGCGACGGTACGCGAAAGTTCCATATGGACATGTGAAAGTAGTTTTCTCCTGGTCCTAGGGATTTATTGGTATTTAGAAATACCCTGAAAATCCATCTAGAAAACAATAGAACTCATTCCCAGCTAATCTTTCTATCATCTGATCCAAAAAACGGTAATGGAAAATGATCTTTTCGAGTCGCTTCATTTAATTTCCTATAGTCGATACAAACTCTCCATCCGGTAACTAAATGTGTCGAAATTAATTCATTCTCTTCATTAGCAACAACGGTTATTCCACGTTTCTTGGGAACATAATGCACAGGACTAACCCATGGGCTGTCAGAGATCAAGTAAATCATTCCGACATCAAGAAGTTTTAGGACCTCCTTTTTTATTACCTCGTGAATTTTTAGGTTAACCCGTCTTTGACTTTGAAACGCTCGTTTTGTAATCATCTTAACATCAAGATTTTGTTAGTGTACAAAAACAGAGGGTCGGTTTCGGTACCCTTAATGCCAGTGATTTTCCAAGCAATGGCCCCTTTATGAGATTTGACACTTTTAAGAGAGCATCTTTTTCATCATTTTTTAAACCATTCGCAATAATTACTGGTAACTTGTTGTTTTCTTCCAAGAAAGCATATTCTAAGTGAGATGGTAAATCTTTTAATTCTAATTTCGGAGGCTCTTCAATGGAAGATTTTACCTTGGTCACTTCACTTTGTTTAAGGTCCATCGGAGGAAGTTGAAACGGGTTCATTAATTAACAAATTTTTCAATCCAAAACTATCTTCCTCTGGATTGGAAATCGGGCATGATTACTTTCCGGGTTGAAATTGAATCATCCTTACGATAAGCTTCAATTTCTTCAAAATGAATTTCGAAAGTAAACGGCCTCTCAGACGTCGGGGGTGGGATTGCCACCGGAAGAAATTAGGAATCCTAGAAATTTGGTGCATACTCTCACAAAATGCATCAATGATGTCAATTCGGTTTACGACTTTGTCATTTGTAGAGGAGTATCTAGTGGATCTTCTTGTTTTGTATTTTTTTTGTCTTCTTTTCAAATAATTCGACACTTTTGATCTAGATTAAAAGTGACGGACTTTGTTATCAAACCCAATGGTTATTACTTTCCATTAAACAACAATTAAGCACGGGGTCTCAGAAAGGATCTACCCCACGTATGAGAGGTACTCGCGGATCGCTTCGAATTGACAACTAACAAAGTGGTAGGAAAATGAAAATTTCCAATTGAACAAAAAACGTTTCGGCTGAGGACCTTTAGGATAAGTAATTGAACGGATCTGCTAACTCTAAAGTATCGAGTTGGTGTAAGTTCTGGCAGAGAAAGCTTTTTCCAAATAGAAAGAGGCATAAGATTTATGCTTGCGCCAAGATCGGCCAAGGCGTAGCATATATCCATTCCTGAGAAATTACATGGAATAAGAAACTTGCCGGGATCTCCAAGCTTTTCGGGAAGCTTTTTGAGAAGCATCGCTGAGCAATTCTCGTTCAATAGTATCTTAGCTAACTCAAGAAACTTTTCCTTATTCAAGGAGCAATTTAATATAGGAGCAAATATTGGCATCAAAAGTAAAGCATCCACGAAACTAATGTCGAAGTGAAAATCTTGAAAGATTTAGAAGATCTTCTCCATTTGATTCGAATCTTTGTTACGAAACTTTTGATCATCACGTCGTGAAGGATATGGAATATTTGGCTTATGTAGATTCTTTGGAATATCGGATTCCGGAATGGGAGTGGTTTTAGGCAAAGTCTTTGGAAAATCGGGTTCCGGAATAGAAATGGATGATCGGAGGTAAATTCTGAGTGGTACTTCCTTGAAATTTGTTTGTTTTATCCGTATGTTCATACTCGGATTCTGTGTTTCATACTTATTTAGGAGGTGATTAGTTAGGAGCGAAGGTTCCCTCGTAAGAAATACCAGCTTCGAGTCGTGATAGCTTTCATCTCCCACTTCGGGTTTGGGATAGTGTTATCAGATGAGTACCCAAGTTGAGGCTTAGTTTGAAACCCAATCCACAAATCACGTTTTGCAAATATTTTGAAAAGGTAGGTTTGTGATTCATCATGACGGCTTGTGGAGTATTATGTGTTTTTTAGAAATTCATTTAAGGTATCCTTTCAACGAGTTGATTTGAACTTTGTCCATGTCCTTAGACATCTGATCAATCTTCCTTTTTGTAGCTTGAAAAAATCATTTGAAATCTCATGTTGAACTAGATTCTTAGGCATTGGAAAAGGTTGGATTAGAAATCCCTGGATTTTCACAACAATTATCGAGATGATTATTATGATCTTGACACCATGCTTTCCATGAAACTTCTTCCTCCGATCAAAAATCTTCCCTTGAACTTGATTCTGATTAAACCTATTTTGACCATTGTTTTGCACCGGAGCAAAACCTGGTGGTGCCATTAAAGAGTACCTTACAATAAGCCAGAAATTTAAGTTACAACAAGCTGAAAAAAATATAAGCTAAACTAATATTATTCTACTCCTAAAACTAAAAAAAACTCCCTCAAAAATGAAGGGGGCGGGTTACATTTATAGGGGTACAAGGGGGTGAAAATGAAAAATTACACTAATCATTTGAGTATTGAGTGGCCAATGATTGGTCTTCATTTGATTTCACACGGATCGGGAATTAATTTGCATAGATCCACCGGTAGACGAGTGACACGTATACATTTGAGTAGCTTCTATAGTAAGCACAAGTTAATATCCGTTCGATTACAATGCAGTGCAAATGAAATGAATTTCAAAGTGTTTCGCCACATGTCGATCTTTAACTCGTCCTCCCATTTCATAGTGCTATCTCACGTGAGGGTTGATGAATTATTTAGAAGTCACGTGACCTGATGTCATGCCTATGTCATCATTTCCAAAATATAATAGATTTATTATTTAGGCTTGTGCTAGCTTGGGCTGGCCTAGCCCATAAAATAGGTTACGGGCTGGCCCAATAAAATTCGAAGGCACCGTTAGACTCGTTTTCTCGTGCTCTTTCCGATCCCGTGCTCGGTTTTGTCTGATTTTGTCTTTATTTTTTTGTCATTTATTTAATATCCGTACCTGCACATACACAAACACAAAAACAAACATATATATGCATTTTTATTATGTTTTTGATCATTTGGGGTCGTTTTTCATGGTAAAATATCTGTATAAAATAGCGAATACCAATGAGCATGAGGATTATCGTTTTCACGACCGTAAAACGGGTTAGCTTGAACCAACTGAAGTAAATTCGTCTTAATCTCAAAATGATCGGCATTGATTTCTGGTAAAACAATAGCTTCTCCGTACCCTTCCGTGGGGGCACGGAGTAGCTCCTCCATGGTACGTTCTGCCATAGGTGCAACAATAGTTCGAATCTCGGGTTCGACTATGTTAAAAACTTGTTTTCTCCGACGTCTTGGAATTGTGACGTTTGAATTAGGATAATTAGAACGTCTAGTGCGCATGCACTATTGAAAAGAAAATAGAAAAATAAGAAAAATATTTTTGGATTTTCTAAAGTTTATTCACAATCTAATTTTAACGGACAACGAGAAAGACAACTTGAACCAAATAATCAAACTTACTTCACGGTAGCTCTTAAAAATTTGACTTTTTAAGGTGAGCCGTATCTCGTAAGTGACACAAATGGTAAGTTTTTAAATCTTAAATTCGAGTTGGGAACTTATTATGATAATACCTCAATTGAAGGTATTATTTGTTGGTGTTCTTTTACCAACTTTGTTTATTTTATTTTTATTTTTTTTATTATGGACAATTTTTTATATTTTTGATTTTTTGATTTTTTTTATATTTTTATATGATAATTATACTAAAAGAAAAGAAAAATATTTTTTACTTTTTATTTTTTTATAATTTTTTTAATTTTTGATTTTTTAACAAAAACAAAACTTTCAAAAATGAAAGGGTCTTCAAATCACGATCAACAAACTTCAAATGAGAGATCATAATACACAGATACCCCGCACTGGAGCCAAAATTGATCGTAAATCTATATAAGTACTAAAAGTAAATGATATATTATGAAGAAAAAATTACCAATTTTAACTTTACCCTTGAGGACAATGTAAAAAGGAAAATCTCACAAATATATATAATTATAAACATATAATAAACCGGGAAGTATGATTCCCGGGTCGTTATTCCCCAACGATTTGTGAAATTGAAACCACGTTTGTTGTTCGGACAATGATTTGAATTGGAAACAAAGATTGATTTGATTATCTACTTTTACAAATTAAAATAAGCAAATAATAACAATTAAGCACGAAAACAAATAACGAGAAATCAATTTTTAACTAAAAACGCAAAACGGGAAGCCTAAATAGCAATTAAAAAACCTAATTTTTCAAAATTAAACCTAAAATGAAAAAAAATGGACTCTAATTGACTAAAAAGTAAGTTTAAAGAAAACTAGAACAAAAATGGATTTGAAATGAGCTTTAAAACACGAAAAATGAGAACGGGAACAAATCCCGTTCTTTAAAAATCAAAATTTTGCAAATTAGACCCTACGAAAGCAAAACTAATTTTCCTATAAACTTTATGATAAAAGAAAATTTTCTAAAAAAGATTTATATTTTTTTGATTATTTTTCTATTTTTTATGATTTTTTAAAGTTTTTAATGAAAATAAAAGTTTAAAAATACTAAACTAAATATAAAAATTCTAGAAAAAATACAGAAAATAGCTTATACTAATTAGATCCTAGGAAAAATAAGCTTGATGTCACAGCTTAATGAATAAGCCACGAAATAAGCTAAAACAGCTTATAAGGCTTAATGGACTAAAACGTGTATAAAAGTTAAATAATGTAGATGTATAACGAAAAAGACCCCAGGGCGCAGTGGTAGTGAGTGTGTGGTGTGTGTTATAAAAGGGTTGAGGGTGTTGAGGTCGGGGGTTCGAGTCTTGCTCACCCCCGATTTCCACCTTCCCTTTTTTTTAAAAAAAACTTATAAAAGCAAAGTTATTAAGCACCTAAAAATAAGCAATTTTAATAAAAGAAACTTTTTATGAAAAGCCCTAAATAAGCTGTTAAACAGCTTATAAAATAACAGAAACTACTTAACAACTTATTTTTTTGATTTTTCTTAAACTAATTAAGCTAGAAGACTAAATAAGCTAAAGTTAAGACTCAATAAGCTATAATATGCTAAACCTAAGCTAATGAACTAATTAGAACTAAAAATAAGCAAGCAATAAGCTATAAGACTAAATTAGCTCTTTTATTAAATCTACTAGCCAAACAGGCCCTGCAGGGACCTTTGAGCTTATTTTTAGATAAGCTCTTGGATCCTTGTAGGGAAATGGCTTATGCAAGCCTATACTGCAACTAATAAGCTTCCTAAATCAACCTTTGAAACAAAGTTTGAGACTCACTTGCTTATTACAAAAGTTCTTTGAAAACAGACTTAAGGCTTAGATCATGCTGAATTTTACTTTAAAAATGAAAAGACAAAAGGCAGTTTTGCAGCTTATATTTAGATGACAAAATAAGCTAGAATTTAAAAACTAAATGCAAACTTGTAAATTATGGTATATAAGCTACTCCTATGCTGAAAATTAAATCCTAATACCTATTTTAACCTACTGCAAATTAAGCTAGAAAATGACTTTATTCTTTAAAACACTGCTGATGCAATTGACAGTTTTAAAGCAAAACTCAAAACTAAAACATGTAGGTTTAAGAACTTGATTTCTACACTTTAAAAATACCAAAACAAGCACAAAATGAACATTTAAAACAGCTAGAACAATAATAAGCACAAAAAGCTTATGAAACTGAGCTTATGAACTCAGTTTCATAAGTTTTACACAAAAACTTATGAAAACTTGATTAAATCTATTAAAGCTTGTAAATCCTACATTTATAAGCTTAAATATGAGATTGAAAGTGAAATTAAAGGTTCAATTGGTTTTGACAGCACTAACTCTAGTTAGTGCTGTCTTGAACCAAACACCCCTTTAAGTTCCTTAAATCTATTTTAAGCTTATAATTATGAGATTTAAAGATCAAAAATTCAAATACCAGATATTAAAAAGCTTAAAACAGATCTAATGAACAACTTTTCACAATAAAATAAGCAGGAACAATAAGCTAATAAACTATGCTACTTATTTTTGGATTTTTTAATGTTTAATAACAAAATAACTTGCAAACTAAGATTTAAACTAAGAAATGAACACAATAAGCAATTAACAACTATAATAAGCAATAATAAGCTAATCTAAGCATACAATAAGCAGAATTAAGCAGAAATAAGCAAAAACATAAAATAAGCTTTAAAAAGAAAAAGGAAGAGTACCTTTGCCCTTTGCTCTAAACAAGGGCTTGGATGCTCAAAAGAGCTTAATCAACAGCTCCAGCTTATCATAGATAAGCTGGTAAAGTCCAATAAGCCCATCCATTTCTGGCTTATCATCCAAAAATTAAGCATTCCATAAAGCAAGGGTAATTTAAAGGAGGATTTAAGAGAAAAGCTTAGATAAGCTTTTGAAAAAGCTTATCTAAGAAACATAGGAGTATAAGAGAGCTTATTGAGCTTATTTAATCAATTGAAAACACTTGAATCAAAATGGACAGAATTAAGAGACAGAATTGAAAAGTAAATTATATTTCATTAAAATTTAAAAGAGTACATTGCTTTAAAGTAAATGACATGAAAATTTAAGACATGGAAAAGTAAATAAGCTGAAAATAAGCTACACTATACTACCCTACTCCTACTCCTCGATATATCTTGTGAGTGAGCCCTTGCTTGTATTTATACTGCCTGGGAGAAGCTTCTAGGCCCCTGAGTCTGTTATACACTCCCATCAATCCTGGCCAATCATTCTTCCAATCATTGGCTCTTTAATTAACACCGTTAGATCAATTTGAGCTCACACGGATTGCCAACGTGGCAATCCGTGGTTTGTTCCTTCTTGTGCTTCTTTTTCAAAGGTTTTAATGCAAAAACCCACTCCTTGGTGTGTTTTCTCCCTTGCCTCCGTGTCATTCCCTTTTGGGAATTGGCCAATGAGAGCGTTTGGTGATGTATAACTCTGCCAAGGTGTCATTCTTTACTTGAATTGAACTGCCACGTGGTCAATTGTGATTTGCCCTTTGTTTTGACTCGAGGTTAAACGGGGACGATGGGTGAACAATGGTAACTATTTTTCCCGCGTAACTTTTATAAAAGGGAAAGTTTTGACTTTGGTTTGACCCGGGGCTTATACAAAAGGTTTTGGGCCTGGTATTTGGGATTGGGCCCGGGCTTGGTTTTATAAAAAAAGGAGATAACGGGTGTTAACTCTTATAATTAAAAGAGTTAACACCGTTAGGGTTTAGGGATTGTTTTTTTGCAATTTGTTTTAACTTCGAGGGACTGTTTTGGGAAATTTGGGTTTTGTCATTTTATGGGTTGACTTTGGTTGACCTTTGACTTTTGTAGACCTTTGATAGCATTCTCCCGGCTTTTGCACACTCAATTCCTTTCCCGTGTTCGTGATTGTCCGTTTTGACCGTTTTCTTTAGATTTTTGCAATATCCGTACCTACACAATCACAAAGACAAAACAAGAAATATTCAAGCATTTAAAGCACAATTTTATCTATTTAGGGCCATTTTTGATATAAAACAGATATGTGTTTACACACATATCAATAACACAGGCCAACACTCCTTCGCAGTTGGAGTGGGAGGACATCATACGCTTAAACTGGTACGAAACTCCTCAAATAATGTTGAAGACAATCCTTTGGTGAAAATATCTGCATACTAATATCGTAAAGGAACATGAAGAACGCGAACCTGACCAGAAGTAACCAAATCTCGAACAAAATGAATATCTATCTATATATGCTTTGTACATTGATTAGAAGACAAATAAACAACACTGACATTATCACAGTAAACAAGTGTTGCGAAAGACAAAGGTGTATGCAACTCATGTAACAGATTCCTCAACCAACAAGTCTCAACAACGGCATTGGCAACACCACGATACTCTGCCTTTGTACTAGAACTAGAAAGCGTCGGTTGACGCTTAGAGGACCAAGAGAGTAAGTTGTTGCCAAGAAATACACAATAACCTGAAGTCGATCTCCGAGTAGTAGGGCAACCAGCCCAATCCGCATCCGAATAAGCAACTAAAGATGTAGTAGAAGACGAAAATAACTGTAACCCATGATCTAATGTACCCCGAACATACCTCAAGATCCTTTTAAGAGCCGAGAAATGAGGCTCTCTAGGATCATGCATATAAAGACAAAACTATTGCACTGCATAAGTAATATCGGGGAGAGTAAAAGTAAGGTACTGAAGAGAACCCGCAAGACTCCGATATAAAGTATGATCAGATTCACCATCATATCCCAGCTTAGACTCATTATCAACATGAGTCCGACTAGGATTACAATTAGCCATATGAGCTCTCTCAAGAATCTCAATAGCATACTTTACATCTGGAGATAATGAACATCCGGAGAATCACCACGAACAAAAATACTCCAAAAATAATTAAGACGAACCAAGATCAGTCATGGAAAACTTCTGATTAATGAACTAATAATCTGCTCAAACAAAGTCTCAGACGAAGTAGAGAGTACAAATCATCAACATATAATAACAAATAGACATTATTGTAGTCCTTTTCTGTAAAACAAATAAGGATGATCACAACGCTATGGATAAACCGCAGCATCGAGTAATATAAGATGCAAATCGCTGAAACCAAGCCCGAAAGGCTTGCTTGAGCCCATAAAGAGACCGCTGCAACAAACAAACATAGTTAGGATGTGTAGAATCCCGAAACCCTAGAGGCTGAGACATATAAACCGTCTCAGATAAATCACCATGTAAGAAGGCATTCTTGACATTCAGCTGATGAATCAGCCAATGCCGAGAAGTAGCCAAACTAAGAACAATCCGAATAGTGCCCGGTTAGACAACCGAACTAAATGTCTCATCTACATCAATACCCGCAACCTGTATACTACCATTCGCTACAAGACGAGCCTTGTAGCGACTAAGAGTCTCATCCGCTAAATACTTATGATGAAACAGCTACATACAACGAACAATATTGGTATCAGCAGGTCGAGGTACTAGAGTCCAAGTTTTATTTTTAATAAGTGCATTATATTCATCACACATAACATTTTGCCAATTTGGATCATTAAACGCATCAGTGTACGAGTTTGGTAAAGGTGAAACAGAAGACACATGAAGATTAAGACGCTGAGTGAGACGATTAGTCCCGACACGAAAACGCGTGACCATGGAATGAATCAAAACCGGCTTTGGGTTAGGTGAGGGGTTCGGATCTGTAACAACAATCTGTTGGGCCAGTGTAGTGTTTTGAGCCACAGGTTGTGGAGAATTCATGGGTTGGGCCAGTGTATGTGGAATGTTGGGCGCGGGGTGTAGTAATGGGATGGTGTTGGGCTGGCGTATATTGACTATTGGGCTCAGGTGTAAGTAAAATGGAAAGTAGATGGGCAGACGTTTGTAACTGTTGGGCTTCAATGTTGGATATTGTTAAAACGAACCTGTGTATTGGTGTGTTAGGGTCAATTGGATGGGGGGTGATAGTAGGTGGTACTAAAGGTGTTTGATGGATTGTTTGAGTGATAAGTTCAAGGGAGTCATCTAAAAAGGTATAGGTAGGAAGCGAGGTAGGGCTAGTAGACCCGTACGGGGAATACCGTTTCAACAAAAGTAACGTGGCGAGAGATAATTATTATATTAGTGTTTCATCAAAAGTAACGGGGTGCCTTCTTCTTAAAGTTGCATCCATGAAGACGCTTGTGAAGATTGATGGTGTACTTCCTAGTTACCACCTCTTCTTTCCTTGCTCATCCTTTTGTCTTCTCAACCATTTTCACTTACCTTTTACCTGTGATTTGTTAGAGAGGATGAAACCAAGAGGTCATCAAAGAGATCAAGAAATTTGCTCTGATACCATGTAAATGTGAGTGAATTGATTGATTATTATTCCATAAACCGGTTCCTAATATAAATTACATAGAGTATTCTTTTAGCCCGATACATAATATGAGCTAATACATAACACATGCTAACACAAATAAGAACATGGTCTGGTTGTGCTTAAAAGGCTAAAGGGTCAAGAGGTACTACATCTTTGAAGAAATCCAACATGACTAGTGGCTTCTAACCTATAAAAATTTAAATCTTCACAATTAAATACGTTAACCAAATAGGCTAAAGTTTTGAGCATACTCCATAACTAATCATCTATGAAGTTCGTAGACGCTAACCGACAAAGAGATGCAAAGTACGGTACATTTGATGCTCCAAGTAATTAGATCCATGTTCAAAGAGGCCTTTCATCTCTCCTTGTTGCGGTGCTCGAAAAAGTGCCACCGATAATGGCATTTGGCCCCTGGAAAGCTACAAGAAATAAAACTAATTGATACCAAAGTCTTAACTACAACAACATGGTATGTAAGTAGCCAAAACTTGTAATATGAGTAAATGATCCACATGCGTTTACAGACATCCACGTTTTCACTTTCACTTGTTACGTATAAGAAGGGTTTATTAAGGCCGTTAATGCAATTAGAAATGCATGATGAAAACTAATATGTTGCGTACTTCTTTTTCATAATCATAAACATGAAATTTGTTACAAATTTATATGTACACTTAATGAGTCATTTTAAATTCTTGTGTTTCCAATGTAAAAACGTTTGCACATATATTCCTCGAACTATCAGATTAATGTATATATAATTCATTCCATATGTATAAATATGCTATCGGGGAAAAAGATATTGCCAAGAAACATCGGTTGGACCCCTTCATATTTCTTTCTAACTCCATTTCCAAAATGGAGATAATAATATCCATAACACTTCTGCTTTCGATCATTTCTATATATGTTAGCCTCTTCTTTGCAAAATCTCTTAATGACCTTAATCAATCCAGGCATTGGTGAAGGAAGCTATGGTCCATAAATCGTAATCTTAGGCGTGGAAGAACACCCTAAACTTTTCAATTCCCTGTCTGAGACACAATAATTTATGACATGCCCGATTCTATATTTGCTAGATCAAACATTTCACAATATAGTTGAAATAATTGTAGTAAATGTATTTTTATTCTCATGAATCCATTCTTTAACATCTATTATACTTAAAGATTGAATACACATATTTATCGTGGAGGCTTCAAGATGAGTAACACAAGCTGTGAGAATTGTACAAATGTATGTGAATAAATATCCAAGATTGTGTTCTATTTTGAATGTGAGCATTAATGGGTATTAATTTCTTAGGTTTGTGTTCAGCTAAAACCCATTAAGGCTAAAAACCATTAAGATATGGAAAGCAAAATAAAAAACGCTTTTACATGTTTAGCAATTCCAAAAGAAAAAAACTGCCCTAATAAATACATGGTCTTTCTATAGTTTTTTGAAACCGAAAAAGCCCCATGTTTCCATCCCACATTCCTTTCATCTTCTCACCATTAAATGTCCCTACTTATCTACCATGTTCCCGGGACTATAAATAACAACATCTTGCCCATAGTAGCTATCTACACTTTCCAGCAACCTACAGTATGTCAAAAAAAAAAGGAAAAAAACCATGGATCAGTTGAAGGAAGGAAGATCCCATTGTGGTAATGATTTGCTGAAAATAGGATATGCATAATATCAATGGGAAATACCTAAGCCCCGAATTTGTCGTTTCAGATGAAAAGGTAAAATAAACGCGTATTTTGCATCATTTAAAGAATTATGACTTATGTGTGTTGATAGTTTTGCAGGAAAATGTGATGCACTGCACTATGAAAAGCAATATATCCCATTGTTTCACTGATAAGATTAAATAAGGTAATGTTGTTTCTATGAGGTCTTTTACCGTCCAGAAAAAAATGAATACCGAATTTTGAAAGATAACGCTTACTTGATTAAGCTTAATTGTTCCATAGACATAACTACGTTGGCCACCATACTTATATTCGCATCCTTTCCCAGTCATATTCAATATTGAGCTCACACATTTCAATGACAGACATAACTAAAGCACCAAACTACGAATACACAAAACACACAAAAGTGGAACACCGCACACATATCTCCTATACGCAACTAAACGACAGATCTTAGGCTATAGTCTAGGCCAATCCACCTAGTTCTCTATAACCTTTGCTCTGATTACCAATCAGTCACACCCTGAAAATGGCGAAAACTCGAGAATGCAACATAATGATCAATCATAATACAAGATACAAAATAGAGAAAACTACATTGCATAAACTCCAAGTGCTATGAAGACCATCAACTTTGAACAAACTCGAGTGATGTCCCAAATCGCAATTAAAATCCACAATCTCTTACAATTATTCAACTGCCTATACAGGGGACCATAATCCAAACTTAACCCAAAACATCTAAATACTAAAATCAAAACAACAAGCAAGCAAGACTTCACACGAAATTCCATTCGAGATACTTCTAAGTCTGCTAACACAATCACCAAACTATTCCTCTTTCACTTCACCTGAAAATGATACTCAAAAACATCAACAATAATGTTGGTAAGTTCGTAGGTTTGACCTTAAACCCAAAAGTTGTGCCAATATTTCAACAGCAGACAATAGTGCTATATGACAGTGAATATATGCAAACAATCCAAGACATAGTATCCCCGCTAGTCAATCACCATTTGTCACTTACGCACCTAAAGGGCCTACCAGTTGGAGCACTAATATTAGGGTAGGACCTCACACAAACTTGGGTAGGCGTACCCATCCGATCCAATAATCTCACAACACTGGGTAGGCGTACCCATCCGATCCAAACAATCGTGCATAATATTCACATAGCAGTCATAAGCACATATCTTGTCCCAAAAACAAAACTACATTTCACATAGATCAATTCAAAACATTTCAAAACACATTAGAGTATCATTTTCCCTTAACGGAAAAACAGTAAAAAGTGGGGCTACGAGAACTCACCTAAAGCAAGTCTTTAGGAACCAAATCTCAGTCACACAAGCAAATGCAACAACGCCTGCACACGACCTAATCTAGTTAATGTCACAATTTAATCATCCAATTCCAAAACAATCTTCACGTTTGATGCATAGAGTTTAGACGCGTTGTACAATTACCCAAAACAATTTAGTGGTGTGATGGTTGACGACATATTTCCACAATCATATCAATCTCATTCCCCGATAATACATACTTATACTATTTAGAGAAAATAGATAAGTAATATAAATAAATATTTATAATTAATAATTATAAATATATTTCGACAAGTCCATTCGGTAAACCTTAGTCACTTCAAAATAATCATAATACGGTTAAAAATGAAACGTTTACTCATAATAAACACATTAGAGAAGTTTCGAGAAAAATTATATTTTTCGTCTTTTAGTGAATTTATTAAATAAATAAAATAATTAAATAATATTTTATTATTTAAAAATCAAAAATCATGTTTTTAGGAAAATTTCTAAGTATAAACTTTTTACGAAATTTCGACATGACCCGTACGCTCAAACAACGTTTTCCAAGGTTTCAAACCTTATTTTCAACACTTTTCATAAATTCGACACTTTTCGACAAAATTCCAAATTCTCAATCTTTAACGTTTACTAAAACGTTTTTCCCAAAATACCGTTCAATATCACGTCGTAAATACATTTCCACTTTCAAAAGTCCGACAAAACTCTCACAACGACTAAATATCGCTTATTGGGCTTTAAGGCCCAACAAGGGTCCATTAAGACATTTATAAGTCCAAAATACGATCCAAGTCCAAAATCAAGGTCCATTTACATATATAAGCATATACTTATAAGTAAAAATAATCCGGACCACAATAAGCCCTCTCATTAAGCCGCGGCTTAAATAGACTTATTGGGTCGTGAGTCCAATAGCTCAAAAATACGTATATTAAGCTTGAAAATAAGCTAATAAGCTACGTATCGCATTTGGTTACCACCATAAGCCTCAAAAATAGTTCACAACATACGCCATAACACAAAAATAATCAAAATCACTTTCCTAGTGATTTTGGGAAGTAGTTCGTGGCATATAAGCCCAAAATAAGCTAAGAAATAGCTTAAAATAAGCCTGAATAAGCTATACAGACTACTATCAAAAATAAGCATTCTAGCATCATATATTATTCAACCATCACGACCATGACATCAAAACTACAAAAACCCCTCTTTTCCTTTTTATTCTACACGAACCAAACATACCCTTTTTCTTTCGTTTTGTTTCCAAAAATCGATTTTCACAACGATCAACTTGTACAACTAACATCTATGCATCAAAATAAACCCAAAAGGACAAACAAAATTTAAATTTGAAAACTTACAAGAAAATCTTCAAAAATGTATATTTCGACACGAACCGGACAACCCAAACGTTATTTAAACGAACACCAAACACTCGTATCAACCAGGAATATCACGTTCTTGATCAAAGTTGGAAAATTTATGGTGGATTATGGTGGTGTAGTGGCGGATGAACACACACACACACTCTTATGTCTGTGTGTTTTTTGAAAATGAAATGATAAGGATTATGAGAAAATGTTTCTAGTGGAAGACATATATGTGTACAACTTTAGACAAAAGGACTAAAATTAAGCCTCCTTGTCTCTCTTTCTTACTATGACTGGCCATGGGATCCAAGGGAGTCTTGGGGCTTTCTTTTCGTGTCAGGATCACTTAAATACCCGTAAAACTCAACCGTAAAATTTTCTCCAAAGTTAATTAGCGTTTTTATTCACCTTAAAAATACTTTTCCATTAACCTAGAGTATTTACAAGACATATTTTCACTTTAAACCCTTTCAAAACTCATTTGGACATTAACGGACGTGTCAGACTCGTTTTTCGGTATTTCTCACAAATTCACGGGTCAATCCACCCGGAATACAAATAACACAATAATACCTTCCAAAATGGATTATTAATCACAATAAACCACAATTCATCACAATTCCCATAAAAATCATCACCGTCAACACGGTACAAAATCAGAATAAACTGACAAAAGTCAAATAGTCAAAGGATTATAAATGAAATATTCAGAACACAAAAAGGGATAAGGTTACATTCTACCCCCTTAAAAGTATTTCGTCCCCGAAATTCAACCAGTAACATCACTAAACAAAAGCGAATACTTCAATATCATCTGATCTTTACGTTCCCACGTGAATTCAGGGCCACTTTTCGAATTCCAACGAACCTTGACGATGGCAATCCTACTACGCTTCAACTTCTTAAACTCTCTTTCCAAAATTTCCACAGGCTCTTCCACAAAATTTAACTTAGCATCAACTCGAATCTCATCCAAAGGCACTTGCAGTGTTGGATCAGCCAAACACTTCTTAAGGTTCGACACGTGGAACGTGTCATGAACACCATTCAACTCCTCAGGCAAATCTAACTGATAGGCCATAGGGCCTACTTTCTTAACAATCTCAAATGGTCCAACAAACCTAGGTGCTAACTTCCCTTTCTTCCCAAAGCGTACCACAACTTTCCAAGGCGACACTTTGAGCAAGACATAGTCACCTACACTAAACTCTAGAGGCTTCCTCCTCTTATCAGCATAACTTTTCTAACGATCACGTGCAGTCTTAAGTCTATCCTTAATCTGCGATTTCTTCTCAGCAGTCTCTTGCACTAACTCAGGTCCTATCAACTGACCTTCTCCCACCTCAGCCCACATAATTGGCGAACGACACTTTCTACCATACAATGCCTCAAACGGAGCACATCTCACACTAGAATGACAACTATTGTTATACGAAAACTCAACCAACGGAAGATGAACATCCCAACTTCCCCCAAAGTCTAAGACGCACGCTCTAAGCATGTCTTCTAAAGTTTAAATAGTACGCTCACTCTGACCATCGGTCTGAGGATAATAAGCCATACTCATGTCTAAACGAGTCCCTAATGCCTCTTGCATTGACTGCCAAAACCTTGATGTGAAACGACCATCATGATCTGATATAATCGAGATTGGCACACCATGTCTAGCAACTATCTCATTCAAATACAATCTAGCCAACCTTTCCATCTTATAATCCTCATGCATAGGTAGAAAATGAGCAGACTTAGTCAATCGGTCCATAATGACCCAGATTGTGTCATGTCCACTACTTGTCCTAGGAAACTTAGTCATAAAATCCATAGCTATTCCTTCCTATTTCCATACGGGAATCTCAGGTTGCTGGAGCAAGCCAGATGGCCTTTGATGCTCTTTAGACAAGTCAAACACTTACTAACATACTCAGCTATATCCTTTTTCATTCCAGGTCACCAATATCTATCTCTCAAATCATAATACATCTTATCAGCTCCTGGGTGTACAGTGCACTTCGACTTATGGGCTTCATCCTTTATCAGGGTTCTCACCTCACCCTTTAAAGGTACCCATATTCGATCCAGGTAGTACAAGGTTTCATCGCTTCTCTGTTCTATCATCTCATCTAAACCTTTCTGCAACCCTGCAAACTCATCCACAACCTCCTTCTGAGCCGTCAGTATCCTATCCTTGATACTCGACTAAAGGTTCATATTCATAGCTCTAACTCTCTTAGACTTTACTCTTTCTTTCCTACTTAGGGCATCAGCCACCACATTCGCCTTACTAGGATGGTAGCGAATTTCACAGTCATAATCACTAAACAACTCTATCCAGCGACGATGTCGCATATTTAACTCTTTCTAACTAAAGATATGCTGAAGACTCTTATGATCCATATAGATGACACTCTTTTTCCCATACAGATAATGTCTTCATATCTTAAGTGCAAACACGACCGCACCCAACTCCAAATCATTGGTAGTGTAATTTTTCGCATGAGTTTTCAATTGCCTAGACGCATAGGCTATCACTTTACCTCTTTGCATTAACACATAGCCTAGTCCTATCCCGAATGCATCACAATATACCACAACATCATCTGGTCCATCAGGAAGAGCTAGAACACGCGCATTACACAACTTATCCTTCAAGGTTTAAAATGCCATTTCCTATTCCTCACCCCAATCGAAAGTCTTACACTTTTGAGTCAAGATAGTAAGAGACTTAGCTATCTTAGAAAAGTTCTCAATGAACCTACGATAATATCTATCAAATCCTAAGATTGAACGAACCTCAGTCGGAGTTCTAGGGGCTTTCCAATTCTTAACTGCTTCAATCTTACTAGGGTCTACATGAATCCCATTACAAATTATCACATGCCTAAGAAACTACACTTCTCTTAGCCAGAATTCACACTTAGAAAACTTAGCATACAGTTTCTCCTTTTTGAGCAGTCCCAATACTAGCCTTAAGTGCTCTACATGCTCCTCTTGAGTCTTAGAGTAGATTAAGATATCGTCTATAAACACTATCACAAACTTATCAAGATAAGGCCTACAAACTCTTTTCATCAAATCCATGAATACTACTGGTGCATTAGTCAGACCAAAGGGCATTACAATGAACTCGAAATGTCCATAACGAGTTATAAATGCAGTCTTTAGAATGTCATCCTCATGCACTCTCAGCTAATGGTATCCAGACCTAAGATCTGTCTTTGAGAAAAACTGCGACCCTTGCAGTTGATCAAATAGATCATCAATTCTAGGAAGTGGATAACGATTCTTAACAGTCAACTTGTTCAACTCTCTATAATTAATGCACATCCTAAAAGAACCATCCTTTTTCTTAACGAACAACACCGGCGCTCTCCAAGGCGATGAACTTGATCGAATGAAACCTTTGTCTTGGAGTTCCTTGAGTTGTCCCGACAACTCCTCCAATTTAGAAGGTGCCAACCGGCAAGGAGACTTGGCTACCGGCATTGCTTAAGGGATTAACTTAATCCGAAACTCAATTTCCCGAATAGGCGGTAATCCAAATAGATCATCCAGGAATACCTTAGGAAAATCTCTAACTACAACAATCTCTTCTTGTTTCTTAACACCCATAAAAAATATCGCTTTCTCTTCCAATCTCTCTCCTACTACTCTAAGCACCTTGCTATCCGGTAGTGGTATCCTCACAACCTTCTCATGGCAAATTATTTCAGCCTTATAATTGGACAACTAGTCCATACCAATAATCACATCAAAACTCCCATGCAAAGACATGACCCTTGATTTCTAGTTTGCAACTCTTAATAACCTTATCAATATTTACTAGCTGCCCGCTAGCTATCTCAATCTCATATCTGAAACCTAAATCGCTGTGTTTCAAGCCTAACAGAGGTATGAAAGTAGTAGAAACAAAACTATAGTCGGCACCAGAGTCAAATAAGGCAGTGGCAAAATGATTGTTCAAAGTAAACGTACCCATCATAATGTTCGAATCCTAGCGAGCTTCCTCTGCTCACAACATGAATGCCCTACCCCTAGCCTAGTTCCCTTGGTTTCCATGACCCTGACCCCCGTTATTAGCAGCAAGTTGATTTGGACGATTTTCTCCCGGTCCTTATGCCCTATTCTACCTAGGACAAGCTAGCCTGACATGGTCGGTACTACCACACTTATAACATGCCCTAACAGTTGGGTTTCTAGCATTGACAGGATTCATATTCCTCGACACACCTCTACAATCCTTTGCCAAATGACTTGGGCGGTTACAGTTGAAGCATATGCGACATGGCCCTCCGGGTGCATGGTAGGGTTGCAAGTGGTACACTTGTGTCAGATACCCGTATTCTCTCTTCCTACAGGGTTTACAGTAGTAGCAAAAGCATTCCCAGTCCTAGTCCTTTTATTATCATCCATACCATTCTTATCCTTACTAGGTTCCCCCATATTCCCTCTTTTCTTGACCTTCTTAATTGATCCATTTCTCACAGCCTCATCGGTCAGTGCACCAGAAATCTACACGACCTTCTGTATAGTCCTTGGCTCTGTTGCTGCCACCATCCCACGGATTTGTAGAGCAAGGCCATACACATACCTTTCAATCATCCTAGTCTTTGGAGTTACCAAATGTGGAACTAACCTAGCCAACTCATTAAACCTATCAGTATACGCAACATGGCCATCCCTGACCATGGCGTGATTCCATAACTCAGATTCCAACTTTTGCATCTCATAACTAGGACAAAACTCTTGTATCATCATAAACTTAAAGTCATTCCATGACATACTAACAGTAACTTCCTGGCTTAGCGTGCGGATCTGAGAGTTCCACCACGTTAAATCCTTACCCACGAATGAACCAGCAGTGTATTTCAATTTTTGGTCAATACTACAACCACTCATATCATGCACAGACTCCATTTTCTTAATCCAACGAGTAAGAACTACAACACCTTCCTTACCATCATATTCCTTAGGGTTACAAGCTAAGAACTCCTTATATGAACAACCTACCCGGTTGCCATTCACTATCACATTCCTAACATTCTATTGAATGTTCTCATTAACCACATTACCATTCTGATTTCCAACATTTCCTCGGTTACTAACCTGAGCCAACATGGCGGGTAAGAGGTTCTGTAATTGTTGGGCAATTATCGTTGAGAAGTCGGGTGCTCCCCAATTAGCTCCCTCTACATTCCCATTTGTACTCCTCTAACACCTTATTAGGCTCCCATACCTTGGTCATTTCCTTGACCATTCAAATCATCACACACGCTCATTCCTCTTAACACTTCACACATTCGCGTCTTCTACACTTCACCTCTACCCAACCGTACGCTACGTTTCCCCTTCTAGTGATTCAGGAAGGCAGGCTGGCCAGCACTTCGGGTCCTCATCCTGGCGGACATAATCCACATGAGGGGTAACATGGCGCAAATTGGTCAATGGAGTTTTTGTTCCAAAAATAACCCGTGCAACCAGGGTAACGATGCTACTTATGCAGAAATTGATAAGTGTCCCTAAAGGTACAAAAGTATATAGTACATGTGTAAGGTATATGTACCCTTATGTCTGTAGGGCAGCTAGTAGTATTAGGGCAACTATGTATTGGGCAATTGGACATTTGTGTCTTTTTGACAAGTTAGTTTATTTTAGGTACTAGGCAGCTAGTACTTTGGGCAACCAATGCCTTAGAACAACTATTATTTTAAAAGTACTTATTTTTTCTTGACAAAAGTACTATTAACTAATCGAAATTAACTTTTTATATATCAAAAAAGTAAATACACATACATCGTTATTGTTCTTCCTCCATCAACCTTAACCAAACATGTCACACCCCGACAATGGCGAAAACTCGGGAATGCAACATAATGATCAATCATAACACAAGATACAAAATAGAGAAAACTACATTGCATAAACTCCAAGTGCTATGAAGACCATCAACTTCGAACAAACTCGAGTGATGTCCCAAATCGCAACTAAAATCCATAATCTCTTACAATTATGCAACTGCCCACACAGGGGACCATAATCCAAACTTACTCCAAAACATCCAAATACTAAAATCAAAACAACAAGCAAGCAAGACTTCACACGAAATTCCACTCGAGATACTTCTAAGTATGCTAACACAATCACCAAACTATTCCTCTTTCACTTCACCTAAAAATGATACTCGAAAATGTCAACAATAATGTTGGTGAGCTCGTAGGTTTGACCCTAAACCCAAAAGCTATGCCAATATTTCAACAGCGGACAATATTGCTATATGACAGTGAATATATGCAAACAATCCAAAACATAGCATCCCCGCTAGTCAATCACCATATGTCACTTACGCACCTAAAGGGCCTACCAGCTGAAGCACTAATATTAGGGCAGGATCTCATACAAACTTGGGTAGGCGTACCCATTCGCTCCAATAATCACACAAATACGGGTTAGGCGTACCCATCCGATCCAATAATCTCACAACACTGGGTAGGCGTACCCATCCGATCCAAACAATCATGCATAATATTCACATAGCAGTCATAAGCACATATCTTGTCGCAAAAATAAAATCATATTTCGCACAGATCAATTCAAAACATTTCAAAATACATTTGTGTATCATTTTCCCCCAACGGAAAAACAGTAAAAAGTGGGGCTACGAGAACTTACCTCAAGCAATTCTTTAGCTACCAAATCTCAATCACATAAGCAAATGCAACGACGTCCGCACACGATCTAGTCCAGATAATGTCCCAATTTAATCATCCAATTCCAAAACAATTTTCACGTTTGATGTATAGAGTTTAGACGTGTTGTACAATTATCCAAAACAATTTAGTGGTGTGATGGTTGACGACATATTTCCACAATCATATCAATCTCATTCCCTGATAATACATACTTATACTATTTAGAGAAAATAGATAAGTAATATAAATAAATATTTATAATTAATAATTATAAATATATTTTGGCAAGTCCATTCGGTAAACCTTAGTCACTTCAAAATAATCATAATACGGTTAAAAATAAAATGTTTACTCATAATAAACACATTAGAGAAGTTTCGAGAAAAAAATATTTTTTGTCTTTTAGTGAATTTATTAAATAAATAAAATAATTAAATCATATTTTATTATTTAAAAATCAAAAATCATGTTTTTAGGAAAATTTCTAAGTACAAACTTTTTACGAAAATTTGACATGACCTGTACGCTCAAACTACGTTTTTCAAGGTTTCAAACCTTATTTTCAACACTTTTCATAAATTCGACACTTTTCGACAAAATTCCAAATTCTCAATCTTTAACGTTTACTAAAACGTTTTTCCCAAAATATCATTTAATATCACTTCGTAAACACATTTTCACTTTCAAAAGTCCGTCAAAACTCTCATAACGACTAAATATCGCTTATTGGGATTTAAGGCCCAACAAAGGCCCATTAAGATATTTATAAGTCCAAAATACGATCCAAGTCCAAAACTAAGGCCCATTTACATATATAAGCATATACTTATAAGTAGAAAATAACCCAGACCACAATAAGCCCTCCCATTAAGCCACAACTTAAATAGACTTATTGGGCCGTGAGTCCATAAGCTCAAAATTACGTATATTAAGCTTAAACATAAGCTAACAAGCTATATATCGAATTTGGTTACTACCATAAACCTCAAAAATAGCCCACAACATACGCCATAACACAAAAATAATCAAAATCATTTTCCTAGTAATTTTGGGAATTGTTCGTGGCCTATAAGCCCAAAATAAGCCAAGAAATAGCTTAAAAATAAGCCCGAATAAGCTATACAAGCTATTATAAAAAATAAGCTATCTAGCAACATATATTATTCAACCATCAAGACCACAACATCAAAACTACAAAAATCCTTTTTTTCCTTTTATAACCCACGAACCAAACACAACATTTTTATTCGTTTTGCTTCCAAAAATAATTTTTCATGACGATCAAATTGTACAACTAACATCTATGCATCAAAATAAACCCAAAAGGACAAACGAAATTGAAATTTGAAAACTTACAAGAAAATCTTCAAAAATGTATATTTCGACACGAACCGGACAACCCAAACGTTGTTTAAATGAATACCCAAATACTCGTATCAACCTGGAATATCACGTTCTTGATTAAAGTTGGAAAATTTATGGTGGATTGTGGTGGTGTAGGTAGCGGCCGAATAACACACACACACACACACTAGTGTGTGTTTTATTTTTTTTAGAATGAAATGATAATAAATGAAATGTTGGTGGATACATGGAATATATTTGTACAAGCTCTAGACAACTATGCTAAAAAGAAGCCTCCTTGTCCCTCTTGACCATCTTGACCGGCCATGGGATCCAAAGGGGTCTCAGGTCTTTCTTTTCGTGTCGGGATCACTTAAAAGCTCGTAAAACTCAACCGTAAAATTTACCCCAAAGTTAATTAGCATTTTTATTCACTAAAAATAATTTTCCATTAACCTAGAGTATTCACACGAAATATTTTCACTTTAAACCCTTTTAAAACTCATTTGGACATTAACAGACGTGTCAGACTCGTTTTCGGCATTTTTCAAAATTCACGGGTCAAACCACCCGGAATACAAAGAATACAATAATTCCTTCCAAAAGGGATTATTAATCATAATAAACCACCATTCAACCGTCAACACGGTAAAAAAAATCTAAATAAACTGACAAAAGTCAAAGGACTATAAATGAAATATTCATAACACAAAAAGGGCAAAGGTTACATTCTACCCCCCTTAAAAGAATTTTGTCCCCGAAATTCATCTACTAACATCACTAAACAAAAGCGGGTACTTCAATTTCATCTAATCTTCACGCTCCCATATAAATTCCAGGCCACGTTTCGAATTCCACCGAACCTTGATGATGGCAATCCTACTACGCTTCAGCTTCTTAAACTCTCTTTCCAAAATTTCCACAGGCTCTTCCACAAAATTCAACTTAGCATCAACTCGAATCTCATCCAAAGGCACTTGCAATGTTGGATCAGCCAAACACTTCTTAAGGTTTGACACGTAGAACGTGTCATGAACACCGTTCAACTCCTCAGGCAATTCTAACCGATAGGTCACAGGCCCTACCTTTTCAATAATCTCAAAAGGTAAATCAAATCTGGGTGCTAACTCCCCTTTCTTCCCAAAGCGTACTAAACCTTTCCAAGGCGACACTTTGAGCAAGACATAGTCACCTACACTATACTCTAGAGGCTTCCTCCTCTTATCAGCATAACTTTTCTGGCGATCACGCGCAGCCTTAAGTCTATCCTTATCTGCGAGATCTTCCCAGTAGTCTCTTGCACTAACTCAGGTCCTATCAACTGACCTTCTCCAACCTCAGCCCACATAATTGGCGAACAAAACTTTCTACCATACAATGCCTCAAACGGAGCACATCTCACACTAGAATGATAACTATTGTTATATGAAAACTCAACCAACGGAAGATGAACATCCCAACTTCCTCCAAAGTCTAGGATGCACGCTCTAAGCGTGTCTTCCAAGGTCTAAATAATACGCTCACTCTGACCATCGGTCTGAGGGTGATAAGCCGTGCTCATGTCTAAACGGGTTCC
>BQNB010030744.1:0-14715 GCA_026074375.1 Tanacetum coccineum | reverse complement strand
TATCTCCAAAACACACCTAATAGCTTGTAAATTTGTTCTGTAGAGAAATACTTATCAATGGTAGAATCTTCAAAGGCTACAATGGTAGAATCTTCAAAGGTAGAATCTTCAAAGGCTACAGAGAATGATTATAGAAAGCTGTTGGTGACTGATGAGATGGTTGAGTATGTTTAGGAGAAATATAGGAAGAACAGTGTTAGGAATAACTGTAATACTTAGTTTCTACTAGTAGGTATGTAGTTCCTACTGGTAGAGTAGTAGTTCCTACTGGCAGGTATGTAGTTCATGCTAGTAAGGTTATTATCATATTTAGTCCTGGTAGGCTAAGTCTAGTTCCTACTGGTAGAGTACTTAGTCCTGGTAGAGTCAAATAGTTATTCTAAGATAAGGTTTTAGTTAGTTAGAGATGAGGATATGCATGAGCTAAATTAGGAAGAGTCATGCATATTATTCTCACGTGTTTTTAGTAGATGCCGTTTAGGGTTTCACTACTACAAAAAGAACTCACGGCTTAGGGAAACGGGGAGATCCAGAAAAAAAACATAATTCTCTTTGTTTTATTAATAGAAATCCATAGGAGGATCTTTTAGTTTTTATCAGTCCTGTTCTTCTTATTAGTTGTGTCTATATTCCGCGTAGACATTAGCTTTTCTAAGCAAGAGTCTCTCTTGTGTTTAGCTTGTGATTACATAGGCTATTCACCATCCTTAACAGGCAGTAAAGATCTATCTAGAGTGGGATCCAACATACTCTTACCTCATAACTTATCCGGCTATCATTTAATGAACGAATTCATTTCCATCTTATAACCAATATTACGGTTATTTATGAACTCTTTTGCTACCCTATTAAAAGTTACTTTGCAGTCATCTTACAAACCATTTCATTGTCACCTCATGAACTGTTTTGTTGTCATTTATAAACTATTTTGACGTCATCTTACGAACTACTTCATGTCTTTTATAAACTATTTATTAGCTTGCGTGGGTAAAAGTGCCTTGAAATGATTATAGACACCAACCAAACCATGCCAGTCTCTCAGGCTGAAAACTCCTCTTTTCCCGTTAGAATTATGATTTAGACTGACATAGGTTTAACATATGATCAGAAAGAATAATTTAAACATAATAGATAATAAAGATATTAATTAATTGATAGATTTAACCTCGCTTCAAGTGTTCGACACCCTACCTTACTCACGAAACTAACCTACCGATCAGTACACGCCCGTTTAAAGTGTTGTTTTTTTTGGTTTAGTCGAAAATAAAAATTTAAAACTTAAATCATCTAAATATACCACAACAACGACAAGCACGTCATTCTTTGCGTCGCTGTCGTGGAGTGAAATTAATCTTGATTTTTAATTTGATATTTTGGTTTTTAACATTAGAATTAGATCTAACACTTATAAGGAATTAGTGTAATTAGATTAGTGTAATAATTCTTGTATATTATATAAATATTTGTATATGTGTATATCTGAATATAAATTGTTTGCCTTTTGTTTATATATCTGTTGTTTATTGTTTGCGCATTTAATTGTTTATCTTAAATACACTCTTCTGGTCGACAGTCAAATACGACGTATCCACTTCCATCGGATACGGCGTATCTAGTTTTCTGTCCAATACAGAGTATTCATCCCAACAGATTAATACGGCGTATCCACTTCCATTGGATACGGCGTATCGATCGTCTGGAACATAAGCTGAAATATTTGATTTTCGTGCCAAATTTTTACCTTTCTTTGAGACAAATCCTACTGATTGTTTATCCCTTGTTTCAGGTAGTGCATGACAAGGAGTTCTACGAACGAACTATTTACACCTTACAAAGAACCTGAACGAGAATTTTTGATCATGGCAAGGAAGACACTTCAAGACTCTAAATCTTAACGATTGAGATCCCACCTGATTTTCCAATCTACTTGTCTAACCAAAGAAATACCATAGGAAGGAAAAGAATAACAAATGGCTGAAACATGAGCAATACATGAGCAAGACCCAAACGAACTATGGATCGAGAGTTGCTAGGCCTAAAATTGATAACAAAGATCAATTTGAACTGAAAGGAAAATTTCTTAAGGAGCTTCGAGAAAACACATTTAGCGGTTCAAATAATAAGGATGCAAATGAACACATTGAGAAAGTTCTCGAAATAGTTGACTTATTCCATGTTCCGAAACAACACACTGTGGATCAACTAATGCCCGGTCTTCCTTATATCCTTTACTGGAGCACACACACACAGATGGCTAAGCGGCGGAGTGGACAACCAACTTTAGCGCGGAGAGAGCAAACGAGAGTTGTCGCGTGATCCCTTAAAACTAAGGGAGAGTAGAGAGTGCGAGCAAATACTCCGGCCACGACCGGTCATAGACGCAAGAAAATAAGAAATCAAACAACTTTTAGCAAGAGCCAATGAAAACCCCCTTTATCAACATGGGAGCGCATTTAAAGAACTCTTGATGAAGTTCCTCAACACTATTTATACTGAGATGCAAGAAGTAATTTTTGTTCTACAGATGGGTTGATGTTCCAACAAACGACATATTCTTGACTCAAGAAAGAGGTGCCATTATTCCAACTAAACTGCTTCAGATGCCTAAGTACAACCCATCCAAGAAATGGCTGAATACTCTTAAAAATGGCACAATGGAACATCTAGAGGAAGAAGTACTAAGACTTCTGATGGATTAGCTGCTATATAAGCACAACTGAACAATCTTGGAAGAGATCAAGGAAGGTGAGAATTGATAAAGTTTATGCTGCTCAAGTTGGATGCGAACAATGCAAAGGACCCCATTACACCAAAGATTGCCCACAAAAAGAAGAAGGGAAAACCCTAGAAGAAGCTTACTACACACAATTTGGTGGACCTTTTCAAGGAGGGGGATATAGAGCACAACAACTCCAAGGTACTATCAAAGGAACAACGCCAATCCTTCGTATCAAGAATGAAGGCAATCTATGGAAGATACCCTAAGCAAATTCATGAGTGAATCAACAAAGAGACATGAAGAAAACTCTAACTTGATCAAAGAAATCCGAGCTTTGATAGATGCTGCCATAAGGAACCAAGAGCCATCAATTAAAACAGTTGGGGAAATTTCAAATCGGGCAAATGAGCAAGGTACTACAAGAAAGAGGATTTGGAAGCCTACCAAGCTCAACTGAAACGAACCCGAGAGACCAAGTTAAGTTGATTTCAACCACTATTGAAACTGATCCACGCTCGATACGCCGTATTTGATCTACCCAATACGCCGTATCCACTGGACAGAACAGTACACTATTGTACATGTCAAGACAAAAACACGGTTCCTTGTTTCAAAAGTCGTTTGGATAATCATTACTGTGAAGATGAAGAGGGAACTATGGACCAAAATTTACACACATAAGCAATATGGAAGCTTCACATACAATAACACCAAAATCCCCAAACCAAATGTAGAAAGACTCAGGAGTATTCTTACCTGCTTTATAATAATACTGTTTGATAATGCCCTTGTTGACTTAGGAGCTAGCGTTAGTGTTATGCCTCTCTTGACCTACCTTAACTTAGGATTAGGCGAATTAGCTCACACTAGGTTGAGAGTAGAATTGGTAAATAGGACTGTGAAATATCCAAAAGGAATTGCTGAAAACGTACTAGTAGGAATGGTAAATTTACGATCCCAGTTAGACTTTTAAAAATTTCTTGATATGCCCGAGGATAGTCAAAGTGCCCGCCTCTAGAGGGCGGCGAGAGTCTCTCTCCCTTAATCCTCAGAAGACCATTTTTGTCTACCGCTCGTGCTAAGATTGATGTTTCAAAGAAAGATTACTTTAAGAGTTAGGGAAGAAAAGATTATTTTCAAAAGTGTTAAACCTGCTAGTAGTTTAATTAAGAAGGTATACCATGCAAGTTTGAGAAAAGAATGGAACTTGATTTAGAACTAGCTATGGGAGAGACTTTGGTGTTAAATAGAATTCATTAGACCCTTTTCTAGTAAGATTACATTGATTAAATGATCTAATTGATCCCCATTTGAGCTTAGGAGAAATCATAGAAGATGATTGATTGCCCACCATTGAGGAAGGTGAGTAATTAATGAATTAAGAACTAATGGGTGAGACTGATGCTTGAAGTGGAATTGGATGATTATCCTCTAGTTAGGTGTGGTGGCACGAGTGGAGTGCACGGAAATAGGAACGCGATGTAGGGTTAGTGTTAATAGTATGTATCGTGTCTTCCTGTGTCTCTCTATTAAAGTTTTCATGCATGATAGGATTTGAATTTAACACACGTTCAACTTCACCATTAATTGTACTCAATGTAATGTCAAAAAATTCCATAATTAATAATGAAAATAAGATGGTGTGTACAAAGGGGATAATGTCCGTAGGATCCTAATAGAATGATCCTATCCTTTGTTGAAACTTTTTCTCTTATGTTGATTTTGCAGTTTTGGAAGATATGGATGCTTATCGTGATGATGGAATGGGCGATGTTATTTTGCGAACCATTCGTAAGAGAAGTTGAAATTAAAACAAAATGGTTCGAAGGGATTATTACCCTTTACAATGGTGATGATGAAGTAACTTACCAAATAGTGCGATCACCTCCCAGGTTTTAAAAAACCACACCAATAAGCAATGTAACAATATCCCACCCACTACTGAAGGAAAGTGAAAAAGCGTGAAGAATAGATCCTCGCATGCATATCAAAAGCTTAAGGGGGCTCTACAAAGGAGTTTTGAATCTAGGGACCCACCGATTACATTCGAGATGCAAAGATGGAAGAATGGCTCACAGAAACGCCAAGACATATTAGCGTGCATGAGATGGAATAATAAAGAAGAAGTTGAAGAAAAGTCTAACTTAAAGACTTCGCTGTAAACAAAAGTGCTTCCCAGGAGACAACTCGGAATGTTATTTAATTTTGTTATCGAGTCTGTCTTCCCAGACCTCAATACGGCGTAATCTGATCCATACCAGACGGCTATCGGATTGTCCTGACGTTATCCAGTCTTTATTTTATTGCACTTTAAAAACATTATTGTCGAATTTAAATACGCGTATTCACTACATGAATACGCCGTATCCAACAAGACTACCCGTCAATTAGTTTGGTTTAGTTTAGTTAAAAATAACCGTATGGTACCAAATAGGAAATGCACTTGCTCTTCCTATATTTTATACAGGACCTCAAGAAAGAAATATCAACGAAGTTGGTGGAATGCATATTTTCTGGAATTCTATGTGTGTGCTGTTCGTGCTAGGATTCAGACGCTTTTTCAGCACAAAATCTTGCTCATAAACGCAACTTGGAGAATCTACCGAGAAAACATCAGGGGAGTTTCTCATTCTAATTCTTTTTAAATTCCCGTATTTAATGTTTTACATATACAACGAGGTACGTATATAATTCAAGTGGGAATGGAATTAGAAATTTACTGTCCTATTTTTTCACATAAAAAGCATAAATTATGCTCAAATTTAATTTTTTTTCAAAGCATACATTTATGAAATTACATGATACATAACCCGCACAATAATGACCCTTGTTTAGAATATTATGAGGATTTAGCCTTCTTGTTTCAAAATGTTACCCAATTCACAAAATATGAGTGTGGCCCGTTTGATCGTTGTAGACTTTTAGAAACTTGGCTTGGTATATTTATCGAGACTACGATAAGAGTAACTAGGATTTAGATGGAGTTAACTGTTGTAAATTGGTAAATTTTAAGGATTACATTTAAAAAACCACCCCAAATCCGCCTTACATGTTGCTTATTAAACAACTACAACCGGTTCGTTAACCTCCCTTTAAAACCCTTTCCACCTCATCTTTAGAGTTATGAGATCTACTAGAAACAACCGTAGAGCCAACTTTAGGAATTACACTAACTATTTGTTTCATTACACCCTTACACCTTAACCTACCCAATTAGATTAAGTTTAATTTACAGTTGCTAGTTCCTTAAAGTATAAAGTTTGTATTTCCCGAGTCTTGTGTCATTTTCTATCTTTGGTGCGGTTGGAAATTTGCACACTGCATGTGGGGAATGTATAATAGTAGTAAAAAGCTCAAGTGATTTTAATACCATCACAATTATTGGTGAATCCGAAGACAAAGGAACTACCGAAGGAATTATCCGGAATTATTATGATCGTGAAGATAGTGAAACTACACCGAGATTTGAAGATTAGTTAGCAAAAAAAATTCAAAAAAATAAGAAAAATACAAAAAGAGAGAGAAAGTTTGAAGATAATCGTTTAACAATTACCGAAGGAATTACACGAAGGATCGATTATTCGTTGATATGTCTAAAAAATCAAACGATGTAGAGTATTGTACAAAGTGGAAGATATCGCCACTCGCCTTGTTGAGTATGTAAAGTTTTGGGAAGACTGGAAGTTGACCGTACGGAACGCAACTTAGGTTGTATGTTTTTTTAGCATGATCAAGACTTGTAAAAGTTGTGTCTTTGTCATGGTAACGGTCCAGAAATAAGTGTCTAGCAACTTGTATCTTAAGGCTTGATATGTGTTTAATCACATATCATTTTTCCTTATTAAAATGAGCTTAAAAGACCAAAAATACATGCAAAATGCATTGTATATGTGTGTTTTGTGATTTGTATTATGCAGGTAACTGATACATCTAAAATGGACAAAAACAAAGCAAAACAAAAAAATCCGAGCACAAGATTAGAAGAGTGCAAGAAATTGAAACCTTGGCGTATACATCTTTAAGTGGGCCAACCCATACCCATTTAATGGGCCGGGTCAGCCCATTAAGATTTCTTCTAAAAAACCTAAAGCCTAAATCCAAAATACCATTAACCATTCCTGGCCCAACACAAGCCCAAATCCATTTCTTAGTCAAAGGTCAAGACAGAGTTATAAACACTTGGTCAAAAGTTACTATTCACTATCTCTTTTTCCCTCCTTGTTTTATAATAAACAACACACGTAGGGGTAAACATCACCTCCACACACATACACACGCTTTCCCTTTGTTTCTAGAAGACATTCTGACACGTCTGACATCAACTTGACACGTTGGCAATCCTATGCTCTTCTATTGGTGGATTTGACATAGAGAAGGATCAATGGCTAAGATGAATGGATTCAAAGTTTGTTGAGATCAAGGGCCAGGATTAAAGGATTAGGGACACTCCTAAAAGTATAGAATCATCTTTTGCTCACTATAAATAGAGATAGGATCACACAGTGAAAAGCATCTAGGGTAGGAGTAGTATAGTGTAGTAGTAGCTTATTAGTCGCTTATTTTGTAATTTTAGCTTATTATCTGTTCTTTAACGTAGTTTTCCTTTTGTAACCTCTTTTAATATTAATATAATTCATTTCCCACTTTAATAGTTCCTTAAAGTCTATTTTTACTTTGAAGAAATTATGGTTTAAAAGTGTTTTGAATTTACTTTAAATAGCATTATTAAGCTCTCAAGTCCTAATACGCTATCACTTATTCAGTTAAGCTTGTTTTAAGCTTAACTGAATAAGCTCATCACTCAAATTACCTCAAAAAGGTCATAATAAGCTATTTGGGATGATAAGCCAGAAATGGACGGGCTTATGGACTTTACCAGCTTGTTTTTAACAAGCTGAAGCTTGTAGAATAAGCTCTTAAGAGCAATTTAAATCTTTGTTAAGCTGGGATCAAGGTACACTTGCTTTTACTCTTTTTAAGCTTAATTAATGTTTCTGCTTATCATGTTGCTTATCTTAGCTTATTCATTGTTTAATTTTGCTTAATCTATCTTACTATAGCTTAATGTTTTTATCTCAACTTAGATAGAATTAGGATTTGAGGTTTTAAAAGTTTGAGTTAAAACTGCTTGAATAAGCAGTTAGTACTTCTACTAGAGTTAGTTTATTTCTAGGGCTTATTAATTAGAGATTTGTTCTTATTTGTCTCCATTTGGATTAGTTCTTAATCTGTTTTCACTGTTTAAAGCTTATCATAGTCTGTTTTAAGCTTAAAAATAAATGATTTTAAAAGTTCCTAAAGGGTTTTTGGGGGGCAAGAGGGGGGGGGGGGGGGGGGGGGGGGGGGGGGGGGGGGGGGGGGGTGGGCATATGTTGCTTTCCTTTTTGACAAGCAACACATGTATGATCATTTTCAAAAATCTTTGAAGGTAATCCTCTTACAAGATTTCCCTTCACAAATTTGTTCATGGTTTTGAAATTAATATGCCCCAGCCTCCTATGCCAAAGATTAGACTCGTCTAATATGGCCTTTGCAAAGAGACAAGTTAGACCTCCTTGAGGAATAATATTCTTTAAATCAACATAATACATGTTATCCTTTCTAGGAACTTTGAGCGAAACATAATTTTCATCAGTTAACTTAAAGTCAGAAGACAAAATAACACATTCAGTGTCAGTAAAAAGGACATTGTTCTTCCTGTCACACATTTGTGAGACACTAAAAAGGTTAAACTTAAGCTCCTTAACAAAGTACACATCTTCAAAATCCAATTTTCCTGTCCTGATTTTACCTTTACCAGTAATCTTACCTCCTTTGGAGTTTCCACCAAAGGCAACAAATCCACCATTAAGTTCTTCATAATCTGAGAGGTAGGACTTGTTTTTAGTCATACGCCTAGAGCACCCACTATCAAGGACTCCTTTATCATGTAACTCTAGTTGTGGGTTGCCCTATACAAAAAGTAAGAAATTTAGTCTCTCTTGGGGACCCAAGCCATTACAGACTTGGATCTGCCTTGTGCATCAACATAGTCAAATCTTTTAAAATTCATTAATGCACCATTGTGTCTGGAGACATGATCTAAAACTTTGTGCTTTGGTTTCCAGACCCAACATGCTGAGGCCTTAATAGCATTAGCCTCATTTCCCTTATTATCACTTACAACTACTTTTGGCCCAGCAGTAGTAACATTTCCCCTAACAGTATTAACTTTTTCATTGAACTTACTATTCTTATTTGTTGTAAATTTGTTAAAGGGCCTTCTATCATGTGAATGTGCTTTTTTAAAAACATTTGATGCTGGCCTTGCACAATTCACTGTTGGTCTTTGGTAAGCAGTATAATTGGTTTGGCAGTATTAACTGATACTTATGCTCTTGAAGATCTTTACCTAGCAGTTTTAAGTGTTTTAAGGCCAGAGTTCATTAAAACTGCTCTTGGAACAAAATTTCTTTTTGGATGAGGGTGAGTCATCTTTTGAGAATTTTGGTGATTCACCCTTCTTGCATTGTTCCAAATAGGTTTTTCCACCATTTTCTTTTCATAAAAATCCCAATCTTTGATCAAATGGTTAAAACTACCACATACAAAGCAAGCTTTATTTTTAAACTCAAAATCACTTCCTAATTTCTGAGTCATCAAATTATTCTAGTATCTCTTGTTACCTCTTGGACTTTGACTATTTTTCCTAGGGTATTTAGCTTGCTTATCTACCTTTTTAATAGACTCCTTAGTTGATTTCACATGCTCAGAAGATTTAACAAAAACTATTCTATAATTACTAGGCTTTCTCTGTTCTGACATAGACTCAATCTCATTCTCATTCTCACTGTCAAATATCCAGTCTTCAATAATTGGTTCACAAACAGACTTAGGTTTTGACTCACTAGTCTTCACTTTACTAGTTGCAGTTGCTGGTACACTAGTTACTGATTCACCAAAAACATATTCATTCTCATCAGCAAGTATCAAATCACGTTTAGGGGGCATGAATTTCCCAATATAAGGAGGGGGAACAGCATGATACCCTTCACTTATTTTGTACTTATCATTCACTAGACTATCTTACACTTGACTATCTAACCCTTGACTATCAAACCCTTGACTATCAAACCCCAAACCAGTCTTGGAATTATCACTTACTTAACTATCTAACAGTTGGCTTAGACTCTTAGATGAATTTTCAAACTTTTCTAAGGTAAGTTTTAAATCATCTCTTTCTTTTTTAGGTTTTTAAAATTTCTTTCTAAGCTCTGTTAAAGCATTATCTCTTAATATAATATCAAGTTTTAAAATCTTTATGTCCTCTTCAAAAATAGCCTCATTCTTTTTATACACATCCAGTATAGCCTCTACTAATTCTAGACCTACTTTATAAGCCACTACATTTAATTGAGACTTATTAAAACTTTTGTTAGATTATCATAATGTTCTTTGAGAGTTTCATAAGATTTTAAACATGCTTTAGAACAAGTTGATACCTCAGTGTCTGATCTTGAAGAACTTGAAGAACCTAAAGAAGTATAAGCCATAAGTGCAAAATTTGTTGGACCTTCTTCAGCTTGGTCACTCCAGTCATATCCAAAACCATCACATTGAGAAACCAAGGCTTTAGATGTAGTTTCCTCAATAGGCACAGTTCTTCTTGTAGCCTCCTTGATTATGCTTTCTTGATTTTTGGGTGCCCTGCACTCCCTAGCAAAATGACCTTTTATGTGGCAATTATAGCATTCCACCTTGGTTTTGTCAAAACCAATGGTATCAGTCCCATTAACACCTAGATTTCTTCTTGTCTTCTTGAGAAATCTCCTTGCTCTCATAGTCAGCATTGCCATCTGCCACTTCAAGTCCATTTCCTCTAAATCATCAGGATCAATTTGCTTTAGGTCATCATTGTCTAATTGTGAGCTGTTAGACTGACTAGCAAAGAAAGAGTAGATCACAGCATCACTTAGACTATCAACATTTGGTAATGTAGAAGCATTAGTCTTGGAGTTAGCAGCAGAAACACCATGAGCAGTTTTAACTGCTTCATTGGTGCTGTCAGTGTTATTGGAAGACACAAAAGCTACGTTTTGTGTGTTTTCGCTTATGCTAGATGACCCCATGACTTCAGCTTCATAAATCTTCAGATTGTTGTACAAGTCATCCATGCTTAGTTCTTCTAGATCAGATTTGTCCTCCAAATCAAGGTATGAGTCTTCCACTCAGATGGCAGACTTCTTAAAAACTTCAGATTTAGATCTTCTTGAGAAATAGTTTCTTCTTGAATCTCTAGCTGACTGATAAGCTTTTGCAGCTTATCATAGATCTGATCAAGTCCTTCTGAGCTTTTTCCACTGAAATTCTCTTATTGCTATTTAAGAAGTGTCTTCTATACTTTCTTTGACTCCTTATTACCTCCAAATCTCTTCTCTATTGCTTCCATTAGAGTCTTGGCACTTTTGTAGGTGTTGAACTTTAGTTGATGTTCATTAGGGAGAGCCATCAACAGGGTACCTCTTGCCTTTAACTCATTCCTCTTTGCTAGCTTCTGTTCTGCAGTAGTAGGAGGTATTACTGTCTCAACACCATCAACAGTTCTTGTTGACACAGGTAAGTCACCATTTAAGATTACTTCCCAAAGAGCATAATCAGTCATTAAGAAGTACTGTTTGATTATCATCTTTCAAAACTTAAATTTATTAGGATTGAGCACTGGAAGTTTTGCAGCAGCAACCACTTGTGCAGATATTGACTCTATCTTTTCTTGAAACAACTAGATCTTGTGTGTAGAATGGTTCTTTTTATTCAAAGTTTCTCAACCAATGGCTCTGATACCACTTGTTGATCCTACTTAAATAGATCTTACTCTCCTTAACTTGTATATAAGGATTAGTGTATTGGATAAATCTAAAATAACTAAGACAGAAACCTTGTGTGATATATCAAAGTCTATGCGAAATCTAGACTTTGATCAATAAGAAGAACAATAAAATAGTAATGAATTAAATACACACAAAGATAACCAAACTATAAGCTTTAATATTAAAATGAACACTCTTGATAGTGTTAGGGTTACAAAACCTTGAAGCTATAAAACTATGAATTCTAAGTAAACAATATATGAATATGAATGAGATGATTAAGATATCTCTAACTATGCCCTAGGACCTCCTTTTATACACCAAGGAGTCCTACCCAGCTTACAATATTTTCCTAAGTTATCATGATCTTCTACACATATAACTTATACGTATCTTATACAAAAATATCTTATACTTATCATGAAAGTAATCTTTATCTCCTCTCTGATAAGCCTTTGATTTCTTCTCTGTCAGCATAAACTCTTCAGCAGTTGTAATCTTTCAGCAGAATTAACTTTGTATGAGCAGCATTAATTCTAAACTAGCAGTTGTAACTTATACACCAGCAGTACTAACTTAGCAGTATTAACTCCAAATAGCATCTTAAAGCTTTTAATCCCAACAACTATCCTTTGGAATTAGAATGTTATTTGTTGAATTATCTAGGTTTACCTGCTAGTCAACACAATTAACCAAAGGCAATATCTAATTAACTAGTTAAGCCCGAAGTGTATCCTAGACAGAGACTTAAAGGGACAATAATTATGATCTTATTATTCTAGATGTATTAATTACTATATGGAGAGCTATCCCAGACTCTATATCTACTTGGTCTGTGTCACTAGATCTAGTTGAATGATAGGTCGCATACAAAAGCATGTAAACAAGTATGAATTAATAAACATAAACAAGCATTCAACGATAAATCAAGAAATTAAGATAAACAAATACCAAACATTCAAATCTTCATAATAATGGCTAATACCTGAAGGTATTAGCCTTCAAACGTCATAATAAATACAAGAGTAATGATTTAGCCAAGGTAAACTACACGTGTCTCCTATGGAATGGATAGCTTTGGACAACCTCGTCTACTCTTCTTTGCCTCTAAAAATTGACTTTTATGGTTCAGGTATCGAGAATATGATTTTGTTCATTTTTGAGTTTTCTATTTATACTGTCTGGAGTCGGTCTTGATACGGCGTATCCAAGGGATTGGATACGGTGTATTAGGGTTTCTTGGAGTAGGGACCACGATTGATATCTTCCAGAATCTTCACATACTATATCTTAGATACGGCGTACAGACTTCTTCTGGATACGGCGTATTGGGTGTGTTTCCTTCGTGATCTTTGGTGAGTACAGGCATGGATACGTCGTATCTTCTTGATGGATACGGTGTATTGGTAGTCAGAATAGTAATCTTCAAAATGTCTTTGTTTAAGCTCTAGAATGCACGCCTTTTGCTTAGTTTCACCACGTACTTCATAATTATTTCAATTCTCAAATATAAATGATTAAGTAACAATACTTTGCAATAATTAAACAATATGGGTTAATTACATGGGATAAATGATGCTATAAAATGTATGTTATTTGATGTCATCAAATATTTCCCCACTTGAATCCTACTTGTCCTCAAGTAGTCTTTAGGAATTTTATAAAAATGTATCCCTAAGGATGTTTTTCGTTAAAGCATTCATTCGATCTTTTACAAGTACACAACCAAACACCTCACGAAATAGGAAGATGAAAACACTCAAATCACTCAACTAATCTATGTGGTAACATGTAACTAATTTGCTCAATTGCTCGGTCGTGACGAGTATTCTATCATAAGCTTGGCAAGGATACACATCTCCACCACTAAAGCCAAGGAGTAACAAGTTTATAAAGGTAAATATAGGTTTTTTGTATGGAAAGGCTTATAGTTGATTACTCTAACTAGTAGAGTAATATAGGGTAGGAACCTTATAACTTTCACCAAAAGGTCATAAACTAATGAGGCAGCTTATTCACACCCGGAACGTCGGGATTAACACACACGCTCACTCACATCCCTATTCGAGTAAAACCAGCGGCTAATCATCAGGTGAGAGGGAAGTAAATTGGTGTTAAATAAAAATTGAAGCAAATAAATTAAGACTAAGATACAAGTTGCTAGACACTTATTTCCCGACCGTCACTATGACAAAGACACAACTATTTACAACATCTTGATCATTGATCAAAAACAACAACCTAAGTTGGCGTTCCCGTAATGATCAACTTCCTAATCATCCCAATTACTTTACATACTTTACAAGGCAAGTGGCGATATCCTCCACTTTGTACAATACTCTACATCGTTGATTTTTGTTGCATATCAACGAATAATCGATCCTTCGTGTAATTCCTTCGGTTCTTGCTTAAACGATTATCTTCAAACTTTCCTTCTTTTTGCAATTTTTTCTCTTTTACATATTTTTTTTATTACTAAACTTCAAATTTCGGTGTAGTTTCACCATCTTCATGATTATAATAATTCCGGATAATCCCTTCTGTAATTTCTTCATTCTTCGGATTCACCATTAATTGTGACGGTAGTAAAATCACATGAGCTTTGACTATTAATATACATTCCCATTTGCGATGTGCAAATTTCCAACCACACCAAAGATAGAAAATGACACAAGACTCAGGGAAATACAAACTTTACACTTTAAGCAACTAGCAACAGTAAATTAAACTTAATCTAACAGGGTAGGTTAAGGTGTAAGGGTGTAACAAAACAAATGATTAGTGTAAGTTCCTAAATGATTGGCTCTACGGGTTGTTCTAGTAGATCTTCACTCTAAAAGCGAGAGTGGAAAGGGTTTAAACAGGAGGTTAAATAACCGATGTAGTTAGTTAATAAACAACATGGATAGGCTTTTGGGTGTAAACCTAAAAATTTAACAGTTTAAACATGTTACTCCAACTAAATCCATAATACTCATTATTATGGTCTCGAGTGATATACCAAGCCAAGTACTAAAGTCCACTACATCACCGGCACACTCATATTTTGTTGAATTTGGGTAAACATTAGGAAACAGATAGGCTAAATCCTCATAATATCTATCAAGAGTTATTGTGTGCAGGTTATGTAACATGTAATTTTCATAAAAG
>BQNB010030743.1:0-54594 GCA_026074375.1 Tanacetum coccineum | reverse complement strand
TTTACGTAGTTTCATAAAACACTCGTATTCTCTTAAACGAAATAAAACACTCGGATCGGACATATTTATAAACCGCAAAAGTAAGTTAACTGGTAGATCAGTTTTCTCTTAAACGAAATAAAACACTCGGATCGGACATATTTATAAACCGCAAAAGTAAGTTAACTGGTAGATCAGTTAGTCGTTTAATTTGGTAGTAAATTACCAATCAAATGCAATGATTGCTATAGAAAACCCTAACCAACTCACGCATGCGAGATATTTTGGGCATTAAATAAACTTTTATGAGATCAAAATAGTCAATAATCATAAATTTAGTTGACTTATGCTTCATAGACTAGTCTTAGGCCACAAGAAAGATTTCCAACCTTTTGTTTTGGACCTTTTGGTGTGTTAACTTACGACTTCATCTAATTCAAAACTGTGAATCGAGCCAAAGTTATTTATCTATGCTCTACTAAGGCGCTACCTTTATCCGTAAAATCTCATTCTTATCGTTGCCGGTCCAGTTTAAGCAGAAGGGTAAGTAACGAATTACCCTGCAAATTAAGGAGTTAAACAAAAGTTCAAACAAGATATTGGTTTCTTTTTGTTTTCGGTTGGTTCTTGAAAACACTAATAATATCTTGAAGTGATGTGTTGTAAGATGAATAGAAGAAGAAAACAAGAAAAAAAAAAGAGAAAATTTGTATCGGAGAATAAGTGGCGAGTGGACCACCGACGCTGTTGAATTTTCACCGACTTTTCTTATGCAAAACGCCTCCACTCGTTGACTATTTTAATCCAATGTCATCATACAAGATTTGCGTTTAACTATTTTTAATTCAATGAAATTATCTGTAAAATCATGACATGAAGTAATACTAAAAGCATAAAACTATAAAACAATATACGCGTGAGTATGTGAGTTTGGCTTGTAAAAAACTCGACTTGGTCTCGATCTAGATGAAGTTGTGTTGCTCATGAGATACATGCGCTTGCCTCATCCAAAGCTCGACTGGGTGTCGCCTTAAACAAAGAGACTAATTAATTTAGTGTATGTTTAACCATGGTTTTTAAAATTGGACCCAACATCGAACCAGTTTTTCTTTCTTCCTGGTTAAATTCGGTTTTTTTGGTTCCACACTTCAACCGGCAGTTTGGTCTAGTTTTCATAACACCGTGTACACGTACAAATGTGCAATTGGATTTGACCATCTTAGAAAAAAATTAATAATGATGTGAAAGTTATTTTATAAAGTTTCCCAAACATTTAAATCTTACAATAATTTTGTGTCTAATTATATATATGTTTTTATAGGCTTCATAAAAAATTAAGTCAAACTTATCTCTTAAGAAATAAAGTTTTATTATACAATTGTCAACATATATGGGTATGATTTTTATTATTTTTCCATTATCACATCTCTACTTCCTCCTCGACCATTATTTACCCTTTCAATAGTATCCTTCGTCAAGGATTACATAATAAATGGAATTTGATGATATCATTGATGCCCTAATTACTAAATTACAACTAATACTTTATGACAATTATACATTTGAATTGGAACGGGAAAAGATCAAAGTGGAAGATTATTCAAAGTTGAACGGACTAGTGATCGCGTCAACGATGGGTTTGCGATCAAACGATACGTGGCACACATACACGGCGAGACAGGAACAAATGTTTCATCTAAAATATAAAGACGATCGTGATACTACAAGTAAAGACATGTAAAAGTAATGGTTATGCTTAGTTGGGACCAAAACAAAAAGTACCATTTCTCATACTCGAGCCATAGTTTGGCTATGTCAAAATTAGATATAGTCATGGTTTGCCGTTGTCTTAAAAGTTTAGTACCAAAAAGCTCATAATTTGGAATTTTAAGAAGTATGTTATCCATGTAAATATGTGAATATTAACAAGACAGATTATTTCACATTTCCACCACCATAGTGATAGACATCGATGTGTCATTAGTTTTTTTTTTATTATAGTGAACCATCGGTTCCACCAGTAACAAGTGCTAGGACATTGTTGGATGGAGCTTTGTGAACAAAAATATTTGCCATATACAAAAAATAATCAAGTGCTAGAGCGTGTTTTGGGCATGACATGGGCCATCCATTCATAAGTTCATTGTTCGTGTTGGTGTGTATGCTTTTTACACCAAATAATTAAGTTGCAACAACTTTTTATTTGACAAAATAAGTCTTTTTTTATTTATGAAAACTTTCGGTTCACAGTGTTTTATATTACCATAAAAAAAATTCTTTTATATTTATATAATAAACAAATTACATCAATTCAAAGTTTTCTTGACAAAACAATCTTATAGAAAAAAAATTAGACCACTCAGGTCGCTGGATTTTGACACGTAGCAAAAATCGTGCGATCTAATTAGTTAAAAAAAATCAAAATTGAAAATTTTAGTGAAGAAAAAAACACATAAAAATATGTGTTAAATTTATGAAAACGAAAACTTAAAAAAAGAGAAGGTAATTAATATAACTTTAGTGGTTAAATTGTAAATAAATTATATGGAGTTAAGTGTAAATGTATAAGTTTTCATGTTTTTTAATAACTTAAAAAAATAAACAAATAACCCCTTAGACTTTATTCTCTTAGACTTTATATTATAAAAATACAATATATATGTTGTTATAAAAGCACAACATATCTATGCACAAGATTACTAATATCAAAATGAAATCACGAATTATTGTATATGTAAATAAATACACGACGTTGTATGTATACGAACAACTCATGTTTTTCTCTTTATGAGTTTAAGTAAGAATATTCAAAAAAATATATATTTTGTCTATATAATTAAGTGACTCATTGTTATTCAATTTTATTAAGTTTAACCTATGCGTACACTGGTTTGAATATTAGACGCGGCTAAATTATTATTAACAGGAATATAAATATCAAATGTAAGCACAAATTACTGTGTTATGAGAACAATATACTTGATTGTACTTATAACAACGGCTAATGTAATTATTATTTAAAGTTTATATAAGGACATTTAGAAAAACATTTTAAAAGAACTTTATATTTTAACTTCATCAATGTTCATCATATGTTATTAAACTCACATATCGTGTACAACATGATATCAACAGTTATTAATAATATTTATTCACCGTTTTATATAAAAAAAAATTAATCACACCAGAGGTTAAAATGGTAATATTTTCTTATTCAGAAGAGAAACTCCGAAATTTATCAAACATTTATTTGCATTCAGAAACATGTTCACTCAGCACCTTTGAATTATTCAGAAGCTTAAATTCATACAGCGCTAAATTATTCAGTTTCATCAAACAGCCCCTTAATTTCTTTTCACGGTTTACGATTTGATTGTGATTCAATGGCGAAAAACAATAAAGAAGAATACACTCCTATATATACTTATGCATCGAGAAATACTTTCAACCGTAGGTATACCAACCCCTTAGTTCTATCTACATGTCTTCTTATTTCCAAATAACCTCACTATCAAGGACAAATTTTGAATCTTATCAAGTTCAAATATTGATGGAAAACCATTTGATATCGAATGCTGAGTAGAGGTATGTCGCGTCACTGATGAAAAAAGTAGCAAAAGATGAAAAAAGAATTCGTATACGCATTCGCAATAATTCCATAACGTTTTCGCAGTCTTTATAAAAAAACAACCCATTTTGTTGAACCATTCGTAATTGGATCGAAGTTGGTCGCAATGTAGATACCGTTGGGTGAAAACAGGTCTCGTTTCTTTGTCACGTGACCCTTACTTCGTAACTGGATCGTATCATCCTCATTTCCTTATAGTTGGAACCCGGTATGCATGAGAAAGGATGAGACATGTGTGATCATGATCGGAATGAGACGACGGTGAAGACAATATATTTTATGTGAAGAATGAAGGTGTGTGCGGGGAGATATGAACGATTATGAGACGTTGGGGCTGTGGTAGGCTGTTAAATATAGTGATAAACAGGTGTGCAGTAGGCGTGCAAAGGAAAACTCTAACGAGATCCAGCGTCCTAGTGTTATCAATATGCCAAAAAGTTAAGTCAAGTTGAAAATAAATGTATTTTTTAATGTCAGTTTTGTAAATTTGCCGACTAATAATTTATTTTGTATTATTTCTACAGCTTAATATATTACTAATAATTTATTAAGTAGACACCTAATTTAGTTTATTACACTTTCTACAGTTATAATCTTTTCTCCGGTTATAATCTTTACTATTTATAAAGAGTGTATGTTGTTTTTTTTAAATCTTTAATCTTTAAATGTAAATTAATATAATTTGCTTAAATTATCCTTAAGTACTCTTAAAACACCTTAAGCTTGATCAATTTTTAACTTAAAAAGTCTTTTATACCACATACTATAGTAGTTTTACAAAACACACACTTTGCATCACGGGTCGAACCATAATAACGATTTCACAAGTATAATCATTTTCTGCTATACACCGTCGTTTTGCGCGAGTATTCGTCTAGTTCTTTATAAATGTTACAATTTTTTTTTTCTAAATGAAAGTTTGTTATTTTCAGGAAAATCATCAGCTCCAAAAATTGATTTCTTCAAAATAAAGAAATGTGAACTTGGCAGGTAGTCATGTAGAGGTGTATGACACTGCTTAAAAATTAACCACGGAATGTAACAAAACGTTCTGCAAAATACAATGTTTGAATCTGCTCTAATCTATAAAGAAAAACTGTTAACTGTTTGACGATTTCCATCATACATGAAAACCAAAGTAAATTGTAATCAAACAATCAGTTTGAAGGAAAACACTCAAAATCATTGTTCAAATTAAGTTGAGTATTTCACACCAAATCAATGATCATTTCACCTTAAGTTGAACAATCAAAATTATTACATGTTATGTATACTAGTTGGTTACTCGCGCATAGCGGCGGTAATAGAAAATTTACTAACTCAACTTTTTACGCAATTTTCTACCCGCTTACAACACTTTAAATGTATGTGTTCGTTGTATGTGTTCGTTTGGGTTTCCCGTAGCTTTCCCGCAACACCATATTAACATCATCATTCTCGCATGTAAAGAGACAACACACTCTCCGAAAGTATATAGTTTTAACGTATCAAGTTTATATTTAATTAAGGTTAAAGTTGTAAAAAATATAAATCAACATAAAATAAACTCACTAAAAATGTAAAAAACAAAAAAATTATAAAATATAACAAAATGTATGTTGAATTAAAGAGCACAAAATTTTAAAAAATATGGTGTCACGGTATCCAAGAACGAACAAAGATCGGAAAGCTGTTGTTGTTCTACTCCTCCTCTCACCGGTCTTCGAAACGACGCAGTCACAACACCATCTAATTTCGTAGCCACGTTAATGTGACGATTTAATTCAAGGGCAAACAACCGAGGAAAATTTTCCCGAAGAGGTTTATCCCCTTTCCAAGTTTCCAACCAAAAACTGGTAGAGCTACCATCACCTATACGCTTGGAGCAATGCGACAAGAAATCAAACCCGATAGATTTAAGCGATTGAACTTCTTTCAGAATATTAAACAACTTACCATATTTAACAACGTTGCAAAAATCGTGAATCGTTAGTCGGACGATCGACCACCTTGTAGCTTGTAATCGGTCTAAGCGAGATTAATCGGCGATTAATCGGATTGACATTTCTGGCAAAATTTGGGTATTTTCGGCAAGTTTGGTGTATTGCCGGCGAGTTTTAGGTATTGTTGGCAAGATTTTTTTCTATAAAACAAATTGTATTAAATTTAAACAGTTACTATAAGTGATCAAAACAAGTTTACGGTGAGTTTTGGGTACTTCCGGCAAGATTAGAAGGTTTCCGGCAATTTTAACCACCGTTGATCGCCGTTGACCTATTTATTTAACCCAATTACATAAATCGGCAAAGTCGGTGGTCTTGTAACGCATAAGCGGCGATTAATCGACCTTGTAGACTTTTTTTTGCAACATTGATATTTAACCTTACTAATATCTCTTTTTAAACTTTAAACTAAACAGATATTTTTTTGAAGTGGTTTTACTTTTAGTGTAAAAACAGTTGGATAAACAGACCAACAAGAAAGGTTAGAGTAGAAGCAACGTAACTTTGGCAAAAAACATTAAAAAAACCGTGTGGGACCCACTGAATATCTTTATCTCTTCTCTTATAAACCCACATCCTTCACACTTCAAAACACACCACAAAAAACACACACACAGACTCGTCACAATTCACCCACAAAGTCCTCTGTCTTTTGTCCTTCTTTCTTTATACTTCTGCTACAAAATCTTAAATTTTCATCAAGTCATTTGACAAAAAAAATCATTCCCAGTCACATATAACAAATTTTCATTTTGGATTCCTTATGTGTATTATTTCTTAGCCGCTCACTCTTAAGAGAATGGATCTTTTTTTCACCATTCAAGATTTCTTGTTTTTTCAGTATACCAACTTCAATTGAATCTTTTTTTCTAATCTTTGATTTTTAGGAAAATTTAAGATTTGGGTTTTGTTATTTGACTTGTTTTTTCAATTGGGTTGTTTTTATATCTGAATTTAAAGCGAGTTTTTGTGCTTTATTTCAGTTTTACCCGCGCAGAGTGAGCGGCGAAATTTGTCTTTCTTTCTTTTTTTAGTAAGTTTTTGTTTTTGTGAAAATTTGCTGTTTGATTGTTAAATCAATTATGGCTAGTGGGAAATCAAAGCAGATGGACTTTGATCATCAAATGGGTGGTTTTGATGACACAAGAGAATGGAAGCAAGTTTTTGATGAAGCTTCCATGTCTCATACACGTTCAAACACACACACAAGCACCAAAACACACACTAGACCTTCGAAAAAGGTTAAAAGCCCTGAACATCAATCTTCTTCTTCATCTTCTTCTAATTCTTATAAGTTATTTCCATTCGCATTTGATGGAAATAATCAACACACAATAGAATCTTTACAACAATATAGGTCGAATTCGGGTTATATGAATCCTCCTATGCCTTCTTATCCACAACCACAACAACCATCAAACCCTCAAATGATTTCTTTTAATCAGCCACCACTTATTCACCACAATTTCGGGTTCCCGCCATATTTTTCAGGCGAGAACTCGGGGTTATCACAACAACAATTGTATAGTTATTGGAATGATACATTGAGTCCTAGAGGTAGAATGATGATGATGAATAAAATGAGACCTCAAATTCAACCAATTCATACTACTAAGTTATATAGAGGTGTGAGGCAAAGGCATTGGGGGAAATGGGTCGCGGAAATCCGTCTTCCGCGTAATAGAACCCGTTTATGGCTAGGTACATTTGATACCGCGGAAGATGCGGCTATGGCTTATGATCGTGAAGCGTTTAAATTGCGTGGGGAGAATGCTAGACTTAATTTCCCGGAGCGGTTTCTAGGGAAAAATAAGGTAGAAAGTGTTGAGAATTCGGGCCAAGATTCGTCATCTTCATCTCCACCTACTACGGAATTGGTGAAAGATGATAACGAGAAGGTGGAGTCGAAGGAAATTGTGACCGAGAATGACGAGCATGAAACAACAGAAGAGAATTCGGATCCAGCATGGGGAGAAATGGCTGAGAGTTGGTATAATTCTGGGTGGGGGCCGGGGAGTGCTAATTGGGACTCACTGGATTCGAACAATAGTTTAATGTTCCCTTCGAGTTTTAATCTCGAAAACAACCAAGAACATCAGGAACACGAGCATGGGAATTATGATTTTTCCTTTGAATCACAAGTGAGTCCTTTCTTTTGGAAGGATGACGCTTGATTTCTAGTAGTGGAAATGTGGCTGCATATTTTAAGCCTTATTTCTACAGTTATTAGTTGCTCAGTTTTAAATTTGTAGTAAGAAAGGGGAAGAAAACATTGAGACAGTTTTTTGATCTCTTTGTTGTAGAGTGTCCCCTCAATCTTCATCATCAGCAAGATCTTGTTTTTTGATCTTCATGATGCATGATTTAGTTTGTTTTCTTTTTCTTTTTAAGTAATCTTATGTACTTTTGTTTGTGTATGATAATGTTAGTATTAATGTAGTAATTGATGGTCTTTATATTATGTTTCCTTAATTTTTATAGTTTTTAGAGTCGAGTTATATCCTATATTAATATTTTCTTACATTTTAAAAGACAAATCTCAATCACACAATTTCTTTGATCTAATGGAACAAATTAAGGGGGTGTTTTTTGTTTCCTTTAATGCCTCTTAATGAGTGAGCTCAACCCTTATTCCCTCTTATTGGGTAGGACCACAAAAATCGCTGTCTCTTGAATAAGAGGCAAAACTAGACATATAAATCTACTCCTTAATCTAAAAAAAAGAAACAAGCAATCTTTATAAAACATCCACTGCCACTCCTCCTACCTTTTCTTATTTAATTAAATTCACTTTCACCCATATTTTTAAAAATTTATATATCTCAAGAACCGTAAACTGTTAACATACATAAATTACACCATCAAAACAAACATTTAATTATATTTTAATATATGGACATTTTCATATACTTTCGACAAATTCATTTTGTTTTTGTTTTTTTTCGATGCAGTATTTTGCTTAATATAGCACATTTGATATTACACTAATCCGCAAGTTCAAACATTCAACATCTTGTTGTAAAATTGACATAAGTATTTGTGTGTAACTCTAAATGATACACCATTTTTTGCATTTAAAAATTCAAATCCTTGGTTTTCCAACCATATATCACACATAATTTTTAAACTTTCAAATCATTACAGTTTATTCATTCAAGTTTGAGAAAATATATTATTTTCTTTGATATACAAACACACTTGATATATCACATGCGATAAAACACTAATTTTTAGATTCAAATACATAAGTATTATATTTCGGTGCAAAAAATTAAGGGTGGCAATCGAGTCGTGTTCGGGTTCACAGATGAGTTTAACCTCTACCTAAAACGACCCGTTTTTTAATCGTGTCCAAAAATTCAACCTTACCCAAGACCTGCATAACACGTGTAACCCATTTGCGACTCATTTTACCTGTTTAAGTAAATATGTCAAGGGGTGAATATGGTTCGTGGTTTGTCGAATCAACTAGTTTAGATCCAAAAATGATATGACGATCTAAAAATGATAAAAATAGCATACATATAACTATACGACAATTTGACTTTTACTAGCAGGGTACTCGCGCAATGCGGTGGCGGGTAACCGGTGACTATTTTTGTGGCGAGCAAATGTTTTTCATTATAAGCCTTTCTCATTTAGCATGACCCAAATACTTTATAGAGTAGTAGATATATGTTTTTCAAAAGTAAAACGTCTAAATTATTAATAGTGTAAATGGTTAGAAATTTATTTTTCAAATTTTAGCATTAAATTGGTGGTTACAGGTTTAGTGAGCTTTTATTATAAACAATTTCATTAAAAGATATCATTATTGAAGGCGGTTTCTATATGGTTGAGATGAGATGTTACATATGTTTGAAATGAGACTTAAATTTTTAGATTTTATATTAATTATCTAATTTTCCTTTTATAGTATTGTTTTTGGTCTTAAATATTTTAAGACTTTCTTTTATAAGAAGTCTCAAATACTTTATAATGTAGTATAAATATGAGTTTAATCATAATTCACGTATATAACAAAATACATTTAATCAAAATCCAATATAAAAACTAAAGTTATATGCTTTATTTTTTAGAGGCTTAATAAACGGTTTAGACGGATTGACTTGTTTTTGACCCAAACATGTTTATCTCAACTCAAACCTGTTTAACTTCGTGTCTGGTTCATCTCGTTTAACGTGTCGTGTCGAAAATTGCGCCCTTACATAAAATGGTGAATCATTTCGAGATGTATATAAATACTTATGCCCATGCTGATAACATGTTTAGTGTTTGAACTTACATATTAGTGTTATATTACATGTGATATATATCAAACGAGTTTGAATATCAATTTTTTTTATTATCACCAACTTCTATAAATTAAGCGTATTGATATAGAGGTTCAAATATTATGTGTGATATATTGTTGGAAAACTTAGAATGTTTATTTTTTTATGCAAAAAATGATGGTTTTTTGGAGTTCTATACTAATAATTATGCTCATTTTACGACATCATGTTGAGTGTGCAAACATACAAATTTTTGTTATATCACATGTGATACGTCAAGCGAGTTTGACTTTTGTTTCTATTTTCTCCAACTTTTATAAATAAACGGTATTGATTTGAATGTTCACAGATTATGTTTGATATATATGCTAGAAAAGCTAAAGATGTTTATTTAGTAATGCCAAAAATAATTAACCATTTGTTGTTTTACATAAATATTTATGTTCATTTCACGACATCATGTTGAGTGGTCGAACTCACATATTAATGTTATATCACATATGATACATCAAGCGGGTTTAACTATCAAAGATAAATAAGAGAAAAATAATATTATATCACATGGTATATCACATATGAGCAATACAATTATGATGGATATCAGAGATAAATAATAGTTTTAGAATATAAAATCAACATAATTATGATTTGATTGATTTTTAGATATATCTGAGAATTTAAAAGTCCGGGAAAGATATTGACGTAATTAACAAAGTTTGAAAAGGACATTGATGTAATTTTAAAAGTGGTAGGGATATTTATGTAAATGAGAAGGATATTTGTGTAATATTAAACTTTATGAAGGATATTTAAAACGATCATAAATGTGGGTTTCGTGTGTGTCTGGATCTGTTGCAACCCACAGCCCGAAACCCGTCGGAGGTGTCACTGGATCCGTTCTTTTAAGATGATGATATATACGGGTTTCGTGTGTGTTTGGATGAAAATGATAGATGATGATGATGATTATGGGTTTTGGGTGCGTTTATGATGATGATCTATTATGGGTTTTGTAGTTAAGGTTTGGTAGGTTTGTATTTGCAGATTTAGAATTTTACCAAAGGTTGAAGATGATTGGTCAATGAAGATAAAGAGTTGTTTGTTGAATGTGTGATTCTGGAGGGTGGTGGGGTTAAGTATACAATAGTTGGACTTTAGTTAGGTTAGGTTTATACACTATGGTTAAATTTTGTGAGGTTATGTTAAAGGTAAGGTTTGTTGGGTTGGGTTAAATTGAGAGGAAATGGTAAAGAATATGAGTTTATATTAAGATGTATGTGTGTTTCTTTATCATCATGATGTTCTGCTAATTTTGGGTTGGGTTATAGTTATGATGATCTCACTGGTCATATAACTACCTCACACCCTTGTTATGCACTCATTTTTAGTGCAAGATACGCCTAGTACACCCATCTGAGCGTATCTTTTGTCGCGGTTCTCATAATTTTTCGGTGAATTCCGGATTATTATCGAAGAGCATTCTTTACACCCCACTTAAATATTACACCCAAACCGCCTTAGCCCACTTGTATGTACTCAATTTAAGTACATTATTGTGATCATATTTTTTTAACCCTAGTTAATTGTTTACTTAATTATATGGTTGCTAAGTCGAGTCATTTGGTAGTGTACACAGTTTTGGGACGATTGAGATTCATGGTAGTTTTGTTATATGGAGAATTGGGGAAGAAAGTCAATTTATTACCCCCACACGCGTTAATGTACTCCATGTTTATTGATCCTTCTAATTCGGGCCATTAGCTAGTTTATTATTGAGTTATTAAAAAACTCAAGTGTATTGATGTCAATATAAATCCTGAGTCATGTATATTTATTTTGTTTTAGCAGATTTATGATGGCAAGGTAAAAATGTATATAAAAAATCAAAAAAATAGAAAAATGTGAAAAAAGCAAAAAAAAATATGTCACATATACGAGCTACCATCATGCTTATGTTTGAGTCAAGAAAGATCGAGAAAACAAAAGAAAGAGTTTGATGTAGAGTTGTGTATGATTGTTAGAGTTTTGTCGAGTCTTGGCCTAGCAATGCCTTGTTTTACATGTAATTTTGTAGATAATTAACTTGTCACTAGTAATAATATCCTCCATTATCCCTTATCGTGTTTTATATACCCTTCTCCTATCATTACAACTCTTTGTAAAGAACTATTTGATAGTATTTCCTAGGTGCTTACGCCAAAGTGGTGGATGTTGATCCTTTATCAAGCTTATGGTAATCTATATGCTATGACACGTAGTGAGTGAAATTTTCATGTTTCCCATTATGTTATATATTATTTATACACCCGAGAGAAAGAGAGAATCTAAACACTCATGTGAGGTGCTAGCGTATAATTTTCGTGCTCCTATAATAAGGTTGAATTGGGTGTGCCAATAACTAGTTTTACTGAGTAAGTTAAATGCTTCTGACTTTGCTATTTACTAGGTAGAAAAGCTCATTTGCTTGAGGACAAGCAAATCCCAAATGTAGGGTGTGAGATTTTGTGTTTTCATGTAATTAATATATTCATATTTTAATTCTATATATATATATTTGTTACCTTTAAGTAAAATTTTACTTTTACTTTTGAAAATTTTAAACATCTTAGTATCTACTCGATTAGTAAATCTTCGTTTCTATTTAAACTTGAGTCGTGTTAAGAAGTAATATCCGCTTCGTGCCCTGCGTAATTTAAAATTTTCAGAAAAGTATCCCGAATAATGTAGAACTATTTTTATCTTATTCGTTTTCACTTCGTGGTTGTGCCTTAACTCTCGGAATATTTTTTGCAAATACCCGTTAGCCTCATAACTACCCACCTATCTTAAAATTATACACAAAAATTTTACTAATAAACCATCACCACCGCCTTAAGTTGGGGGGGGGGGGGGGCATAAAAGATCCACATGGATCCTCCATGTGGCCTTCTATACTCAATTTCTTCCACTACATACATGCAAATTTGCATGTATGGATTATATAAAATCTCTAGCCATTCCATAGTTCATAAAGATTCTTGATCCCCCTTTGGTCTCTCTCCTTGCCGTCCCAAAATAAGCTCCAAACACCCATTTCATAAAAAAATTCTACAACAATCTCTTAAATCTCTTATGCAATCTTATTTCTTATATTAAGAGCTACATTTGAAGACCAAAAAACCTTGTATTTGTGAAGTTTAGGGGCTGTTTTGGAGTGATATTATGAAGGGTTAATTCTTCGAGTTGTGCCATTATTGTAGTTGATGTTGGTAGTTTTTGTGTTGTATTTTTAATAGTGGTTTTGGTTATTCTTGAAAGAATCTTGCAAGAAGTATTCTAGGGGGATAAATGGTCATTTGACTTGGGTAAAAATGGTGTATAAGGGCTGAGATTTTTTGGTTTGGGTTGGATTTTATTTGTGTATTGTTAATTCAAAGTAAGGAGAAATAAGGTTGTGTTAAGTTCTACTAGTTTTTCTCTTCATCTTTGTAAGTATTAAACCTTGAATCTTGATTTTTATTGATTATTATGACCATGAAATTTTGAGTTTGATTTTGGAAATTGTAGTATTCTTAATGTTTATGAGGTTGTGATAATCAATTATGGCATTGTAACAAATTTTGGTAAGATAAAAACTTGTTAGACTAGGTTTGGTGAAGTGGATATTAGGACAATTTTGGACCAGTAGCTAAATGGACCTAGTACAAAATATTTTTGGCTTATGGACATCTGGGAAAATCAATAGGGAGATAGATATGGGTTTAATGCACATGTGGTGAGTTGGATAGAATCTTAACTCCTCTGAATGAGTGAATTATGACCAATTTACTAAAACTAGTCGAAACTGGAACACTGTTTGGAAAATGAGTATAAGTCCATATTTTTACACTAACATGGAATTAAAAAGTTTATCCCTATAGAGGACTCATAGACCTAACTCCTCCAAGTTGCCCCACCTTAATATCTATAATAGATTATGATTTATGTCCGTTTTCGTAAAGGGTTAAAAATCTAGAAATATTCTGTTTTGGATGACCACGGGTAAATTAGTCTTTTCACATGGTTTTAAACTTTTTAAAACACGAGGCCTGAATTTTTAGAAAATAGACTCAAAATGCTTTCAGTAGGTGAAAGTCTTGTATTTTTATCACTTACGGATTAGGAGCTAGAGGTTCGGGAAGTTGGTCTAATTTCAGAATTTGGAAATTTGTGTATTGACTTGAAATTGAAAACGTATATGTTAACTTTGATAAAATAGGAGTTAAGGGGTAAAACTAAACACATGTCTTGATACATATAAGTTCAGGTTAGACATTGAGTTTTGAGTAAAATTACTTTGAGAATCCTAAACACTTATATTATTTTTACGTATTGGTTTATATATTATCGTTCTAAGTCGCGCCACATCTTTTAGGTGGTACTTAGAGGTTTCCACACGACCATCAATCCACTTTCTTTCCGATCCCATCTTGCTTTCGGTGAGTTCATAGCCCCCTTTATACTACCAAATTGTTTGCAAACTCTACGGGGTAAAATCACTTGCTTGTTTTACTTTTGGACACAAGTGTTTTAAATTGTAAGCTATCCAGATTATTGCCTGAATATTATTGCCTAAGTCCCTACCAATCATGAACCGTTAATTGCTAATGTAGTAAGCGCGAGTGTTATGAATAGATCTATCGCCCCACCTTGAATTTCTGGTCACAAGTTGACTATGGTGCATTTAACATTGTGATTACAGTTAGGTTGTTGGCAAGCATCTTATATTTTCTTGGGGCACAAAACTAGTTAAGGTTTCGGGGTCATGAGCTTAGTGCAATAATACATGTTTTGGACTACTGAATTTGTTTTGTATTCTACTATTACATAAATCTCGTGGTCCATCTTTTATTGATAAACCTATGATTTTACTCAACCTTTGTGTTGACTTTTAGCATGTTTTAATTTTAGGTCCTAAGGTATGAAGTTTGGATTGGAGCTGCGTTGGATATCAAGCTGAAGGGATTCTGATTATTTCATATTCGATGCACCCTTTAACTTTTAAAAACATATGTCATCTTTTGGAATTGTGAAGCTTTTGTTTAAACAAATGTATGTCGAAGGTTTATGACACTTTTTAAAATCGTGGGACCAAATATGGAAACTCTGATATTTTGCAAGGCATCAAATGAAACTTTGTTTTAAACGTCTCTTTTTGAGGTCGTTTCCTATACTTGTATTTTGTGCTATGACGTCGCACCCCAATTGTTACCGTTTCGTTGCCGCCGGATTGTAAGGGTGTGACAGATTGGTATCAAGAGCCAAGGTTATAGGGAACTGGTTCATCTTTCAAAACCTAGTCTATAGCCGATTTTTTTCTTTTCTTTCATTTTCAAAAATGCAGAATCCTTCATCGCTTATTTGATATCCGCGGGCGCAACTCCCTGATCCTTATTTACTTCTTTGTTTATCATTATAGTATTATATATATATATATATATATATATATATATATGATATATTTATATAGGGATGGGATTCATGATGCGAAACTAATTTGGTGGAAAACAGAAAAACCTAGGAAAACCAAACAATGCCCTGAAAAAACCAAACAGATGCCCTAATTTTTTAGGCTTAAAATAGTTTTTTAGACAAATATGGGCTCGATTTGCTCTCTGTAAAACCAAAAAAAAACCCAAAAGATGCCCTAAAAAACTAAACAGATGCCTAAACAAATCTTTTATATAGCCTGAAAAAATTAGGGCACGTTTGGTTTTGAGTTTTTTACACGAACCATTATAGCGAGGCCATATTTTGCCTCAAAAACCAATTTTTAGTCTGAATATATTAGGGCATCGGTTTGTTTTTTTAGGGGCATTCTGTTTGGGTTCTGAGTTTTCTGGGTTTTCTAGCAAAATATGGTTTTCCCTAGAACCCATCCCTATATATATATATATATATATATATATATGTATATATATATATATATATATATATATATATATATATATATATATATATATATATATATATATATAATACTTGGCTTAATTTCTATCTCTTACGTCTATCTTTTGACGTATTGTTATCTATTCATATCGGTCAATTATATAAATGTTGACCATTCTGATTATTGATGTTTATTTATATAAGCATCACTGTTAAATTATAAAATTTTAATTTTATAATCATTTAAATAATATATGCTTATTATTAATATATATATTTTTTGTAGTTATGGACGTACCGCCATCGCCAAACCACGAGCCTGACTTCCCTGCTGACGACCCGTCCACTTCTGACGAGTCTGATGTGGAGTCTGAAGAAGATCCTCAGGAGGAGCCTGAGGAAGTATATGAAGAAGATCCTTAGGAGGAGCCTGAAGAAGACCCTCAAGAAGATCCTGAGGAAGAACAAGAAGAAGAGGAAGAAGAGCCTAAAGAGGCTCAACAGGATCAACAGATGGACTGGGAGGAGGATGAAGATGAGGAGCCTGAGGAAGCTCCAGTGATGGGTTTTGATATGGGGATGAACTGGGAGGATGTTGACGATGAGGAACCTGAGCTCATTTTCCCTTATCAGGCTGAGGGATCACCTTACCCTCCACCTCCCGTATCCCCTGATACTGAACCCATAGTGGATATTGTGAGGTTCCAGTCTCTGAGTGCTACACAAGAAATAGCTCGTGTAGGTAACATCAGATTGAGGAGAGAGTTGGAGGAGGCCCAGATAAGTAACACTTTGATGAGTATGGGTCGAGATAGGGCGGAGAGAGAGAGTTGTTTCATTTGGGGGCCTAGCCTTATGGGTATCATGAGGAGGCGGTTGTAGCGAGGGCCATTGGTGTGAGGCCATAGATGTGTTGGCCGTGTATGGGGAGTCTTAACCTCCCATGTCGTATGGACCACTTAGTGGCTCCCAGTAGTTATTTTATTTTACTTTTATGTCATCCTAGTTTAGGACCTTTTGTATCTTCCACTAAACTGTTAGTAACATTTAGTGCTATTATACTGCCGAATGTAAATTTTGATCCCTTTTGTATACATCACGAGCTATAAAAACTTATCATCGGATTGTAATGGAAACATGTGCTCAACGAATTATCATTTGGTTGCCATTGTTGTTACATCATTCTCTTATTTCATTTCTTGATTTTTTTTATCATTGTGAAATGTAATCTTGTTGCTATGTGGATTTATTATAGAATTGCATACTGTGTTGAAAGTAAAGTCATGATTATTTATATCATCCCTTTATCTCATTTTCTCCATTACTATCTTGTACCTCAACTTAACATGCTCTTACAAATTCTTACCGAATTTTGTACTTGTATTGTTGACAGAATCATGCCTCCCAAGATGATGAAGCGAAAGGCCGTTAAGAAGATGGTGAAAAATCGGATAGCGGAAGCTATAGAGGAATATGAAATGACTAGAGCTAACCTAGGAAATGCTGGCGGGTCTGGACCAACATATACAGGAGGAACAGTGAATGTACAGGGTTGTTCGCACAAAACTTTTATGAATGGAAAACCTTACCCTTTTAACCAAACGGAAAGTGTTGTTGGTTTAAGGCGATGGATTGAGAAGGTAGAGTGATTAGTAGTTTTATACACGCAATAAAATAATATACTTATAGAGAAATTAAGGAAATCCCCAAGTATCCCTTGGACAATTCCACTCACAAAGATATATATATATATAGAATACGTATATTACCGGATAAGTATGATCACCCGGGTCGTTTCCCCAACGACTAGTGAAATTGAAACCTTGTTTAAGTCCGGATTATGATTTGAATGAAGCAAAGATATTTTTGGTAATCTATATCTACTAAAAAAAACACAAGTAAATTTGAACAATTAAAGGCAATTAAACATTTAAAACGATTAACGGGAAACAAATATAACGCGACAAATAAGCAAGTAAACTAATTTTAATCCCTAAAAATGTAAACTAAAATTCTAAACCCTAGATAGGACAAAAGAAAATTTTAGGAAAAAGAAATATTAAAAAGAAAAAGAAAAACGGATATGTGTATTCTACACTTATCAAAATACAACACTCAAAGAGGATTTATATCAACCACCAAACATATAAAAAATATATATAAGTGAGCCGAACACAGTAATATTAACAAAATAGATGTTGTGATTAGTGATTACCTTACCATATTACCAATTGTAATACCTCAAACCCCTTTAGCTTTGCTCTTCTCCTTGTCCTTCCATTTATCCATTTTAGGCAGGAATTTCTTAACGAGTCCAAAGCCTGCAAAAAAGAAATTAGGATTTCAAAAATCTGGTATTTTTTTAGTTGCTTCAGACCTATCATGTCCATCGAGTATCTACAATCACAAGTGACTTAAAAGCAACCTGGAATTGCTTAATCAAAACTGACAAAAACAGTTTTAAGGGTGTGTTTTGGGATTGCTTGTCTGCTTTTAATTGTATAGGTAACAACTTGCTTAACTTCAAAGGCCTTTTCCATCGGGTTCATTCCATACATGGTTGTTGCAATGTACATAGCTCCCATAAAATAATTCCAAAGTTGTAAACATAAAACATGCATTACATTAATAAAAAAATGAACAGACGTAATATACGCACTAAAATATACAATTTATTTACAGAACTACAAAAGAGAGTAATAATTCGCAATTCACATAAACGAATTTTTAAGCAATCGATAGGAATTAATGATTAAAATCCAAACCCATACCTGTGATGAAGTAAAATAAAAAATTACATTTATCATTTAATGTGTTCGGCTGCCCTGCAGAACCTGAGGCCCAATCTTCATATCCCAAAATTAAGATTGAAGAAATAAATTTGATATGGTACCCAAAATCAAAGGAAATTAAAGATTCAAATTCATTCTTAAAAACTGATTTGACTTACCTGATTTATCGACATGGTATCCAAATCTGTGATGATGAAGACAATTAAAATTAAAGATTCAAATTCAAATTCATGAACAAAAACAATTAGTTTATCCATCGTAGCATTATAAGAAGAATAAAAAACAATAATTACCTCTCATTATTGAGAATCACATGGGTTGTAATTATTTCCATCATTATCGAATGAAAGCTTTCTTAACCTGTGAGCCTTTTCCCCACTTTCTCATAGGTATAACAGAAGACAACCTAGGTGTATACAACACACTGCATAATAGTTTATACAACAAAAAACGCATAAAAACGTATTTGTTTCAATAAACATTTCATCAAACACTTATTGTGTGCAAAGAATAAATACTTTATAGATGTTTTTGGCATTGCTTTTGAACATGATTATCTGAATATTGCGTTTTCAAGTCACATATCAGCAAATAGTGATTATATAATATTTGTTATGCAACAACTAATTATCAGTTTCCATATCACATCACTTTCTTTCAAAACGCAATGCCAAATACACCCCTAACGGCTACGAAATCATAATGATGATATAAAGAGTAACAAAAATGTAAATTAATAAATATCAAACATAATAATTACCTAACACCAAAAATGTGAATTGATAAACATCAAACATCACACCGAAAGTTCATACCTTTAAAGCCTCATTCGACTTTGAAACCGATTCAGTGCCCATATTGCATCCGTGTTAATAAAAAATATACCGAAATATTTATAACCATGAAACAATTGTATTCACTCTAATTGCAAATAATAAAACTAAAAACAAATATTTATAACCATATAACCATTATGAATTTTTCTTTTTCTTACCAGGATAGAACCACTAAAGCAAAGAGCCGTTATAGTCATCTATAACCTTGCACTCATATATTCGAAACGGTGTCATGTGATTCATATGAACCTGCTGCGACAAAAATAAAGAGAGGTGTTAGATATTAGAAAAAGACTTGGTCACCCCGTGTATTTTACTGTTTATTATAGCTCGTAGTTTAATAGTTAATCGTATGATTATCGGTTTTGAACCGGGTACTAATACCCTGTATTTGTAAGAACTATAAATACCTCTTTCAACTTTGGAAGAGGTAGCTAGTCAATTATTCATTTCCATATTACACATAGAGCTTTCTCTCTCTAGAAAATATCTCACCATATGTTTCTCTCTCTAGAAACTAGCCAAATCCAAGAATCATCATCCGGGCTGTGAAATATGATATCCTACAATTGGTATCAGAGCTATGTGGTGATTTTGTGAGCTTTTGTGCGTTCTAATCTTGATTAGATCGTGTTCTTTAGTTACTTTTTGGATTTTTGGTTCGAAAATCAAAACTCAGATTTTTGTGCTTAGATGTGTTTATTGTTATGTTTTTAAGCAAGATCTAGGCATAAGGTAACTAGTTGTGCAAGAAAAATCAAGGTTCAACGTCAAAAAGGGTGTGTTTTTGGTGATTTTGTTGGAAAAATACGTGTTTTGCTCGAAGTTAACCTTCTGTTTGAAGGAAGCGGAATATGCAGGTTTGAATCAAGCGAAATATGACAGGTTGATTCCAAGCAAAATATGACAGATTTTCAAGCGAAATATGTTAGTTTTCAAACAAGCGAAATATGACAGGTTCTCCAAGCGAAATATGTTTGTTTTCATCAAACGAAACATGTCATAAGTCATCAAGCGAATTATGTTGATTTTTTCCAAGCGAAATATGTCACTAAAATCTTAATTTTTCTACGGTTTTCTTACTTTGTAAAATCCCGTGAAAGATTTATTTCTCTGTTTCAGTTAAGATTAGTAAAATCCCGTGGAATAATTACTTTAATTGCATCTAAAACATATCTTTAACACAAGTCTCCTTTATCACTGATCGATAAAGACTGGTATCATTTCACAACAAATCCAAGAATCATCATCCGGGCTGTGAAATATGATATCCTACAATTGGTATCAGAGCATGAATGGTCTCTCCTTTGATTTGACAGAAGCGTTCAAATTCATCGTATAATTGTGATTCCCTGTCATCCTTTGTTAACTCAGAACCTTCCAGAATCATCTTCACATTGTCCCAAATGTCTTTGGCGTCAGTATAGTGGTTGATGAGTGTGAGGGTGACTTAACTAGGTCCAGACGTGCTAGAGTCTTTACAGACCTTGCTGCTGAAGAAAAGGTAAGGTTTAAAGCTGACATTCGTGCATCGAATATCTACTTCAAGGTATAACCAAAAAGACATATACACAATCATCAACCACTTTATGACGCCAAAGACATTTAGGACAATGTGAAGATGATTCTGGAATGGTTCTGAGTTCATACAATGGATGACAGGGAATCTCAGTTTTTATGATGAATTTGACACTTCGTCCAAATCAATGGGAAACCATTCATGTATTACTATGTTAGGTTTACGTAAGCTCATTAATGACAATGAGAAAACGTAAGGAAGAACATGCCAGAATGGAGCTTAACTCTCGTTTGTGAACAACATGTTACCCTGAGTGGGTAGATTCATAATGAAGTCAAACTTAACAGAGTTTTGAAAGGAGTCTACTTTGATCAGCTTTTTGCTATTTGATAAGGCAACATGATGGTACATGTAGTGAGAATAGGAATGATGATGGAAAGTTATTCAACCAACTAATGATCCTTTGGCATAGTGTCTAATGCCTTAGTCTGCGTATCCAAATTATTCTCTATGTCTCCTCAATCCTCAAATGAACCATCTCCTGCTGATAACTTTCAACTGGACTCAGGAAGTTCTTCAACTGACAACTTGATTGAAAGTTTAACCAACACACTTGTCCTCCTCACTCAATCGTACAAATCACATCTTCCTCAAACAAACAATCAACTCAGAACGTCTTCTAATGTAAGGAACAAAGCTACGGTTCAAGCGGCGAGTTATGTTCAAAGAAGTGTGAAAGATACATGCGAATAACATGGAAATAAGACTATTTCAGAGGAACAATGCAAGAGGAAATGTTGTAGCTAGGAATGTTGGAGGTCAGAACAGATGTGGTAATGTGAATCCTGGTCAAGCTAAACCCATTAAGTGCTACAACTGTAATAGACTCGGGCATATCGCACGAGAATGTCCTCGGCCAAAGCGACTTTAGGATTCAGACTACTTCAAGGACAAGATGCTACTTATACAAGCCTAGGAGAATGGTGCAGTACTGGATGAAGAACAGTTGTTGTCTTCTTGCATGGAGAACAGAGGCGAAGAACAGGTCACAACTTGATGATGATGTAGATGATCACCCGGAAGAAAGATTTGGGCACTCAATGTGGTTCATTCTTTGAAAGCTGATCAATGTGATGCATTCGATCTCTGATGTTTGATGGCTCCATAATATACAGATCCATGTTCATGGTAAATCTTGCATCTGAGATCCAATCTACGATGAAGTCGGGCACCATCGTATGACTCGAATACTCCGATTTGAGGTACAAGATAATGTACTTTGTAGATATATAATGAGTATCATTGAAGTACATGAGATGCAAAACGATGTAAACACAACTACGGTTGTTGACTCTGATGCTTGAATATTACGAGTGATAATAATAATATTCCGTATAATTAAGTATTGGAGGACAACGAAGAACATGTTGTACAAGTAAATGTATCTTCTGTTCGAAATGATGCATTGATTATCGATTATAGATGATATGCTGAATGAACAGGGTGTCAATAGTATGTCCAGCTATAAGCATGGTTAAAGTAGTTAATTACACATTTGACTCTCTGAATCTTGTTGGATTAAAGAATGGTCGGGGTGTATAAAAATCGGACAAGTTTGAATTAACTGAAAGAGAACAAAAGATTGATGAACAAATGAGAATAATTATCTCTAACCGAAATAGAAAGGAAACTTTTTTAAAATCGGAACTTCATTACTGTTGACCATAACAAAGCCAATGTAAGGAATAAGTGACAACTTGAAAAAGAATTTAAACAAAGAAGATAAATACTTTGAAGAGTTTTTAGACATCCAAAAAGCTAAAAAAGAAATGTTTGAAGAAGATAGATTATTCAACAAGATTCAGTCGTTCATAACGGTTGCAATATGTTATGTAAAACAAGAAACCAATTTTTATGATGAAAAGAAAAAGGTTAGCAATAGGTACAAAAACCCTTATGTCTCAGCGTACGAAGCAAGTTCAACTGCCTTCTATACATGGATCTGAAATATTCATGGACCATCATAAACCTGCTGTTGTGCTGACTCGGAGGAAACTTTGAGATAGCTGAGTTGGGTAGGAAAAGAATGGTATGAGAAAATGAAAAAGCCCTCAGTGTATTCAAAATTAAAGTTAAGTTGCAACCTTAGATTACTCATAAGTACTATTTTGCAATCTTCGCACCTCAGAGGATTGACCCTAAGCAGTTTTTTGGGCAAACGATGAAATTGACAGGAATAAAAAAGTTGAGAGCCTCAGTTCTTAAACCACTTTCAACACGTCTGGGTAATCCACCCAATACAACCTATCTAAGCTTGTCCCTTGGTTCTCCCAACAAAAAGTCAAGTGAAAATAATCTTTATTATTCACTACACACAACTTTTATTGAAAATATGATCAAAACATGTAAAAAGAGAATCACACAACAGGTCTCACAGGAAGGGATAGAGATTTTAACAAACAAAGATGTTACTCATGAAGTCATTACCTTTTTCAAAACTCTTAAAACGACACTTTGAAGGAGTTCAAAGGCTCTCTTTACAAGAAGTTAAGGGAACTGGAAGGAAATATTTGATCAAATGTCAGCAGAAGGTGGACCAGAATACTGTGGACTAGCAATGTTGCTATAAATTGAAAGGAAAAACCTTCTCATTTAAAATGAGAATCTAATTGTTAATTGTTTGTCGAATGAATTGATGTTTGCTGTTGTAACAATCACGTTGTCTAGATTCTTGAAGTGAGATACTAAATTACAAAGATGAGATTCAAAGGATGTTAATGATGAAATGTATGATAAGAGGTTTTAACTAAACTTTAGTGAAATACTGAATATTACAATTGAAATATTCACACCTTCAGGAAACTTTCGAATAACAAAATCACAAACTTTCAGGATGTTCTTGATTTGGACTTATTTTTCAGACTTAAATTTAAAATCAAGCTTTAAGAAAAAGGACAACGTAATTAGAAACTTGAAAGCTCAAGTCTCTAAAATGAATGACAGAAGTTGTGAAACTTATAATGCTAAAGATGTCACGCTCTTTATTGAACAAAATGAACGTGTTAGAGCTGAACTAGAAAGGTCAAACAAATTACAAGGAATTCTATGGGACTCATTAAAGATTGCGCCGTGCTCACACTAGAGAAAAGACATCTACCATGTTAAATGAAATTTGAGAGTCTGAAGGCTCGTGAAAAGCAAAAGTGTCTTTGTGTCACTAGTGACTCATGTTCAAACCAAAAGTTAATGCGCTGACATGTATTGCCATTGATGTTAAACCCATCCCTCATCACTTAAGAACAATAGGGAAGTGCTCATTTAAAGACTATATCAAACCATCCTTAAGGAGCGTGTAGAAAAAAGATAGGGAGATTGCTTAGCCTAAAGAGAGAGTAGCGTTTTCGCCTCTAATGAGAGAAGGAGAGTTAGTATGATAGTAAGATTAGAAATAGTAGAGAGAGGAAGCTTAGAGTAGTTAAACCCACTGGATAATGCACTTAACTATGCTTGTCAATACACTAAGCTATCTCAGGAATTGTTAGAATATGTGATTGGCACTTGCCAAAAAAGTTTCAATGAAAGAGATAACAAGGGCTCTTCTACCCCTGTAACTAGAAAAAGCTAAGGTTACTTTTTAATGATAAACCAGAAACTTCATCTAGTACACACAGAAACACGAAGGGCACCAGAAAGTTCAAACAGGGCTAATGTCCTTGTGATTCATTTAAGGTCGTTTAGTGAAACATTCCCAGCAAGCAAGCAGATCAAAGACTAGAAGCATTACAAAGAAAATAGGGATCCTTGCCTGCTAGAGTGAGAATATGAAGAAAAGTAGAAGACACACCCTAGGACAAATAAGTCAGTATGGACAAAAGTGAATCGGGTTGATTCTATCATTAGCTCTAAGCGTGTTGTGATTAATTCGAATTCTGAATTTGTGTGTAAAATGTGTAACAAATGTTTAAACTCTGCAAATCATGAAATGTGTGTTGTTAATATTTTGAGTTCTGTGAATGCAACCCCCACTGTTAAAATTGTCTTGAATAAAGGGAAGCAGATTTGGAAACCAAAAGGCAAACTGTTTGATAACAGTTTGAACAAGACCAAGCGGGTTTGGAAAGCAACGGGCAAACTATTTGCTGATATTGGTTATCAATGGAGACCCACAGGAAAGAAATTCACCTTAAGAAAACTTAATTGTGGTTATCAATAGAGACCCACAGGAAAGAAATTTACCAAAGGCGAACTGTGCCCTTTAACTAAGATTTCTGTGAAATGTTCTATTATATCTGCTAACCAACAGGACTCCAACAAAAATTAGGGAACCGAAATTCCAAATTCTCCACACTTGACTGTTTTCAGATGCAGGTCGTACAGGTCTTCCTTTGGTATCTGGACTCAGGCTGTTCAAAACATATGACGGGGAATCGTTCAAAGCTCAAGAACTTTGTGGAAAAGTTACGGGCAGTAAGATTCGGGAATGATCATTTGAGCTTTCTTGGGTTATGAAGATTATTTGTTATTGGTTGATTGTGTGATCTCCGAGTATATATGTGGAAGGACATGGTACGACCAATCTGTTCTCTGTAGGGCAATTTTGTGATTCTGATCTTGAAATTGCTTTTAGAAAGCATTCTTACTTTGTTCATGATATGAATGGTGTAGACTTGCTTAAAGGTAGTCGTAGCACCAATTTGTACATGATATCGATTGATGATATGATGAAGTCTTCTCCAGTATGCTTGTTGTCAAAAGTTTCCAAGATCAAATCATGGTTGTGGCATCGTCGTTTAAACCATTTAAACTTTGGCATAATCAATGATCTTGCTAGAAAAGATCTGGTTAGAGGTTTACCAAGATTGAAGTTTGAAAAGGATCATCTTTGCTCAGCCTGTCAACTTGGAAAAAGCAAGAAGTACTCCCACAAACCCAAAACTGAAAACACCAATATGGAAGTTCTTCATACCCTTCACATGGATCTATGTGGTCCAATAAGAGTACAGAGTATTAATGGGAAGAAATACATTTTAGTCATCGTGGATGACTATTCAAGATTCACATGGGTAAAGTTTTTAAGATCAAAGGATGAAACTTCAGTGTTTTTCATCAACTTTCTTAAGCAAATTCAGTTGGTCTCAACAAACAGTAGATACATCGAACTGGATAATGGAAGGAATTTGTCAACAGTTCTGTCTAAATACTATGAAGGTAGTGATATTTCATCAAAAGTACTGTTCCGAGAACTCCTCAACATAATGGCGTTGTCGACAAGGACGGAAATCGTACACTTATGGAAGTAGTACGTACAATGTGGGGGGTATATTTCTTAAAAAGAGTCGATTGTTTCTGTGGGCAGTTGTCTTGGCGCTACTGCTTGTTTACACCCAAGGAACCGATTCCCTACCCTAATTATACTCGTCACAATAAAAACCCCATATGAGCTTGTGCATGATAAGAAGCCTGATCTTACATTTCTTTGAGTATTTGGTGCTCTGTGCTACCCTACAAATGATAGCGAAGATCTAGGTAAATTGCAAGCCAAAGCTGACATTGGGATTTTCGTTGGTTATGCTCCCAGCAGGAAGGGTTTTCGCTTACACCAAGAGAACCAGGTAGAATAATGGAAACCAATTCATGTCACATTCGATAAGCTGCATCAGACGATGGCTCATGTACACATCAGTTCAGGACCCGATCCTATGTCGATGACGCCTGGACAATTCAGTTCAGGGCTCATACCTAATCAGGTCCATGCAACCAATTATGTTCTACCGACGGATAAAGATCTGGAGTACATCTGTGTCTACAACATTTGCTCAAGATGCACCGTCAACAAGTTTTTCACCGTCATCAAATGGAATACAACCAGTCATTCAACATGATGTTGCAGTTGGACCCATTATCGAAGACACCCCAATTACTCAAGATACCTTTCATCCTTTAAATAACCCTGTTACTGGAGAATCAGGTTCTACACAGTCATCATTAGGGGATATTAGTATAGTTGAACCCAACCAAGCTAATCAACCACCAGCTCATCTCAGAAAATGGAATAAAGATCACCCTCTTGATAATATAGTTGGTAATCCTTCTCGTCCGGTATCCACAAGAAAACAGTTAGCTTCCGATGCTCTATGGTGCTGTTACCATACTGAACTGTCAAAAGTCGAACCAAAGAATTTCAAAATGGCCGTGATAAAAGACTGTTGGTTTCAAGCCATGCAAGATGAAATTCACAAGTTTGATCGACCTTGGAAGTTGCGGGAATTAGTAACCTCGCCTTTCTATGAAATGGTTATCGCTCTCAAGTGGATCTACAGGTGAAGCTTGTTGGTATGATGATCGTACTAAAAAATTAATGCTTCGGTTAGTTGCAAAAGGATATCGTCAAGAGGAGGGTATCAATTTTGAAGAATCAATTTGCTCTAGTGCTGAATAATAGAGCATCTTATTAGAATTTCATTGCAAATGCTCAAGTAAAAAACATGGTCATACTACCAGTGGATGTAAGACTGCTTTTTGAATGGAGATCTGCAAGAAGAAGTATTCATCAGTCAACCAGAAGGTTTTGAGGATCCAGAACATTTACTTAGTTCTATCGTCTGAAGACGCTTCTTTAGGGTTAAAACATGCTCCATAAGGGGCGTGGTATGAACTTTATCAAGTTTTCCCTCATTGGCAACAAAATTCTCAATGGGGTTTGTGGATCCGACGTTATTCAAATCGCAAAAACAGGGAAACATATTCTTGTTTAAATCTACGTAGATGTTATAATATTTGCCTCAACTTGATCCTACCGCTTGTACATTTTTCAAAGAGATGAACTCAAAATTTAGCAGAAATGTCTGTAAAGACTCTAGCACGTTCTGGACCTAGTTGAAGTGCACCCTCAGTTTCTTCAGCAGGAGTTTGTATGAATGTTCCCATTTAAAATGGACCTTCAGTAATCGATTTTATAATGTTCTCTCCATTATCTTTTCCCAGACAATACAGACGAATGCGTTGTTGCCAAGATTCAAAGTCTGTTCTGTCAAGCATTGGTGGGCGTGTATCAGAACTGGCATACTGAATATCTTCCGACATATTAGACATCTTGAATTTGTTGTGTGCATGTATGCTAGATATCATGCTAAGCCTACTAAAAAGCACCTAAAAGCAATCAAACGGATCTTTCGGTACCTCAGAGGAACTATTCACATGGGTCTTTGGTATCCGAAGGACAACGCTATGGCTCTAACAGCTTATGCAGATGCTGATCATGCGGGATGTCAAGACACAAGAAGAAGTACTTCGAGAAGTGCTCAGTTTCTTAGAGAAAAATTAGTAAGCTGGTCATCTAAGAAGCAGAGAAGCACTGCCATTTCGACAACAGAGGCTGAATACATTGCAATGTCTGGTTGTTGTGCTCAAATCCTATGGATGCGATCTCAGCTAAAAGACTATGGATTTGAATTCAATAAAATTCCTCTGTACTGTGATAACAAAAGTGCCATTGCTCTTTGCTGTAACAATGTCCAGCACTCACGATCAAAGCACATCGACATTCGTCACCATTTCATTCGAGAGCAAGTGGAAAATAGAGTGGTTGAACTCTACTTTGTAACACCCCTAAAATCAGGTTGCAGTGGAAAGGTAACAATGGGGTGCTACGTCAAAGTACAAAAATCAAGATATAGAAAACGACCTTAAATGTTTCGTGGAAACGAACTATTAACTTGCGGATATACTCACAAAAGCATTGCCAAGAGAACAGTTCAAATTTCTTCTACCACGACTAGGGATGAAGAGCATGACCCCGGAAACTCTTAAACGTCTTCAAGAAGGAGAGGATGAGTAAATGATTGTCTTCATGTATCCTTTGTACATATTTTACAAAAGAATAAAATAATAATAATAATAATAATAATGGACTTAGTAAATATTTTAAGTCATTTGGAATTACAAAATGGCTTGCAGTTACTTTAGGCTGTAACCCGCTTTTCAATCTGAGGAACGCATGTCATCTTAAAGATAGTTGTTCCTGACAACGGGTAATTAATTTTCCTCGGGCATGGATTACTTTATATCCATGCAAAAGATGAATAAGTGTACGCCTCAGTGCATTTATTTATGAAAACGAGAGAAATCTTGTTTTAATTGGTGTTGTTAAAAGATTCAATTTTTCATCTGATCAGATTTCATCAGGGTTTAAACAAAGAATTTTCAATATCTCAAACAATGTCAGAAAACATGACACTATTTGAGGGGGAGAAAATTTAAAATTCTTTCAAAAAGTCATCACGGAATGAAAGGAAAAGTTTTATCAATAACGGGTCATCATTTAAAGGGGAGTGTCTTAATTAATTTTAAGTCATTATGTATCAAGTTGTCATTGGTGTTAACTTTTAGGGACTTAATGGCAAAGTCTAAGACTTAAGATCTAGCTACACACTTGTAGGGGCTTATTTTGTAATTTCTATAACTTAATTAGCCTTAGGTATAATTCTATAATGGAGATAGAAAAGATAGTTAAGCACAAGGACCATTCTTGCTATGTTTCAATACTTGGGTCTACTACATATTTCAGTCAAACATTTAAACTCACACATACGCACAGTAACACTCTCTCTCACACACACACGTACTTATTCCGCTCCATTCAAATTCAAATTTTTCAAACTCGATTTCAAGAATCAAGGTACGCCCCTATACGTTAAGTTACCCTTTAATACTACTCTGTTAAAAGGAATTTGATAAGAATGCTGTCTTGAGCCCTTAATTAATCAAATTCAAATTAGGGTTCTAAAATTAAATGTTGTGATTTCTTGAAATTAGGTGAGGGGTTTTGATCTATAGGGTGCGATTAAGCTTGGTATATAACAGGTTTTGATTTTGATTAAATATGAGTGAGATACGATGATCTTTATAAATCAAATTAGGGTTTGAAAATTTATAGGTGTGTTTTTCTTGAAATTGAATGAGGGATTTTGATCGTAAGGGTGCGATTAAGGGGTGTTAGAAACAGTTTTTCATTTCATTAACGATTGAATGAGATACAATGATTTTTGTGAACATAAATGAAACAAAATGTGTGTCGTTGTAAATTTTGTCATGGGTTTGTGTTTGTTAGTATCACATTAGCTCCCTTATGCTATTAGAAACAGTTTTAGAGCCTAGGATTCCTTATTCGTGGTAGACGAGTGCTCCTTGGCACGTATAAGATTATTTTAGTGTAAAGATTGTTAATGTGTCACTATGTGTGTGATGGTTAACTGTAATCTGTCCCTAAGTGAATGATACTTTTGTCCTAGTCGCCTTAGATCTTTAATTGTGTTTTCAAGCTCATAGGTTGTATAAATCGTTGTGAATTATGTACTTTAAGATGCTTAGGATTGATATATGATGCTTGGTTGATTAATCGATAGGTCTTTAGTGATTAAAATCTATGCTGAGAATGATTGTTGTCTTGTTTTGGCAAGCAAAATATGTGTTGGTTGTTAATGAACCAAGCGAAACATGTTCTGATGAATGAAGCAGAACATGTTAAACACAGGTTCAAGCGAAACATGTATGTCATGTTTCAAGCGAAACATGTATGTCATGTTTCAAGCGAAACATGTATGTCATGTTTCAAGCGAAACATGTATGTCATGTTTCAAGCGAAACATGTATGTCATGTTTCAAGCGAAACATGTATTTCATGTTTCAAGCGAAACATGTACTCATGTTCCAAGCGAAACATGAACAACTTGCTTATGTTGGAGCGAAATATGTAGGAGCGAAACATGACAGGTTCACTTCAGGCGAAATATGTCAATAATACAAAAAGAAACTCTGCCCAAATTTTCTAAAGTTTGTGTAATCTTTTGCTTATTGTCATATTTTCTCAAGTGTCATGTTTAAATGTGTGTTATTTGCCCTCTATGAGAATAGGAGTCTTAATCTCGAAACTGAATCGGTCTTGTTAACTTCACAGTTAACATTGACTCATTGTTCTTAGATGACTCATTCTGAGAGTGTTATATCACTATCACGTCTACATGAAAACTAACCATTGCATGTTTCTAAAATCAATCAGCACATCAAGGATATCCAATGATAATCAGTAGAATATATATGTTGTATATGAACTGTATTGGTTGTTTCTTAAGCAGAATCATGAATCCTCAAGAGACAGAACAAGTCATTGCTCGTGATGAACTATGGGTTCCTACTGCTGAAAGAGTCAACATAAGCACAACAAATGTTAGACTGGAAACCACAGTAAAGCAGAAAGAAGAAACCTTTCAAGTTGTTATTGATGTGATCAAGAATTCTACATGCATTAAGGCTTTTACCATTTCTGCGGATGTCCCTGAAATTCTCATGCAACAGTTTTGGTACACCATTACTAAGATCAAAGGCTTTGAGTCCTATGAGTTTCTTCTAGCCGACAAAAGGTGTGTGATAGATGCTGAAGTCTTTAGGAAGATACTTGATATCTGTCCAAGAAAAGAAGGTGAAGACTTTACTGAAGTACAAAATGATGAAGACACTCTCACATTCCTCGTTGATCTTGGATACTCAGGACCACTTCATAAATTTACAAATATGTTTGTGGACCACATGCATCAGCCTTGGAGGACTCTGGCAGCCTGCATCAACAAGTGTCTATCTGAAAAGACAACTAGCAATTACAAGTTGAGGAAGTCAAGAATTGATATTCTATGGGGCATGTTTTATAGAGAGAATGTTTATTATCCATCTTTGATTTGGGAAGACATTGCTTACCAAATTGATCAAAGACGAGAGAAAAAGTCAAGACGTAAAAATATGACATATCCTCGATTAACAAAGGTTATCATTGATTACTTCCTCTCCAAGCACAAATCTCTCAAGAAGCTCAAGTCTCAACACTTTCACACAATTAAGGATGACGGTGTTGTGAGTCGACTCAAATTTGTCAATATGGGTGAGGATGTTCAGCAATATGGTCTCGCCATTCCTGCTACTATGCTTAATAAAGAGATTATTCAATCAGAATCATACAAGAGGTTCATCCTGTATTCTACTGGTCAAATACCTCCAAAGAAGAGCAGAGGGAAATGTTCGCAAGGGAAGAAGTCTGCAGATCCCACTGAAGAATCTGTTAATGTGTCTGATGAGTCTGAACCAGAACCTCTTATCAGAAGGAAAACCTCTAGTAGAAGAGTTACTAAGAAGAAAGCCACCATATCAGTTGATGACAACATTGTTCCTGAACCAGACATAGCTTTGGAATTAGGAAAATCAATCGGCCTAACTGAAGCTGAAGAAGAAGCTGCAGCAAGACAAGTTCATGCCACTCATGCAAGAATTGTCTCTGAATCTGTCCCCAAACCTGCGAGAAGAAGACAGTCAGATATTGCTATTTCTGAAACAACCCAGAAGCTCAAGGGTATTCAAACTCTTACTCCCGCTGAACAAGAGGCCGCTGACGTAATGAAAGCTCTCAAGGATAGCAGGAGAATGTTAGGGAGACAGCCTGGTACTGGTGGCTCAGATGAACGAACTGGTGAGATACCAAGGGTTCCGGATGAGTCAATTATTGCAGATGCTGAGGATGATGTGACAACCCAAGAATTTCCGTTCAATAAAGTAGCCGTTTCCGTGTAGAAATTGGAATTTTTAAAAGTTTCGTTAAGCTTTAACGTTTAGCCGAGAAGTTATTTTGTTATTATCTGAGAATCGTCGCCGGGAGCGAACCGGGACACCAAACGTTGTAGTTTTTTGGCAATAGCCACGTTTTTATGTTTTTAAGCAATATTTAAAATTTCATAATTTTTCGTGATGCCGTTACTCGATTCGTTATTTACGTGTTCCGTGGAATTTAGACAGCCAGTCCGCACAGCGATTCCTGCCAAAGAACGCGCCATCCTGACCACACTGGCTACCAACTGCTCGGCATCACTCTCTCCCTCCCTACGCATAGCAAACCCCCCCCGTTGACCCCTCATCGCTTCACTGCTTCTTTCGCTGCCATTCCTCATCCGCTACTCGCAGCGGTAAATCCAATTTCCTCGTACATCCTCTCTGTCATCCATATCGTGCGCAGCTCTTTTTGCAGCACACTAAAAGTTCTGCATAACCCCAAAACAAACCAGTACTCCACCAACCAGTTCACAACACACCACACTATTCATCACGACAGCTCCAGCGATATCCCAGAGAAATCACAGAAAGAAATCCACTCATTCATCGCTCCCTACATCTAAGGAGTCGTTGAAATTAGAAACAAGATATGTCTTGAAGTATAAAGATTGCTCCCTCTGCTGTTTTAGCTTTATTTCATCCCATGTTCCTCCAGTTGTCTGATAAGTATGTAGGAAACAAAACTTGATGATGCTCTCATTTAAGGCTCTTTGAAAAGACCACACTGCAGATTTAGTTGAAAAATACTCTGTGCTACCTACTCCAGAGTCAAGCAAGAATCTGAAAAGAGCCCAGAAGAGATTATCATAATCAAAAGGGAACAAGAAGAGAAGAAACAAGAGCCAACGTACACCATCAAGTCGACTGATCAAGCTGCACTTGAAGAAGAATTTGATTCTAAAGAGTGCTCTCTTTCAAATTCATGCATAAGAAAAAAAATCGGCCAACAGAAATCCTTTGCTAAACTATAGATTATATCATGCTCTCATAGAAGCATTGATTAGAGGATGAAAATACATGGACAAGAAGGTGCAGGACACTATGCTGGTTTTGGGTTAAAGACCATAAAAGAAAGCATGATGGTGATGATGATGATGACGATGATGATGAAGGCCCTCCAGCTGGATCAAACCAGGGTAAGTCAACAAAGAAGAGAAGAAAAAGAGAGTCTGAGTCTGCTAAGAAGCCATCCACCACCAAAGAATCCTCCAAGGATAAAGATCCAAAGGTGGGTTCTAAAACTGGTAAGTCTGCACCAGCAAAGGATCCAGTTGAAGAGCCTACTGAAAAGGTGATTATGGATGAACAACCTACTGAGGACATTCCAATTTCTAATGAAGGGCATGTCTCAGATCCGGATATAACAACCCATAATTTTCATCAAATGCAAAATCAACCTATTTTTCTATTATCATAATAGTACAGGGAAATTTTTCGCTTTATTACATTACTTGCATTGTCAATATCTCAGTATGCAATGTAACTTGCATAACTAAAGTAGACGAGCTCACGCAACTTTTTATGGCAATCCTGTCTTCATATATGTCAATCAAACATCATATCATGTCAAAAGTCAATATCTTCTTATCCTTTTTCCAAAGTACAGTATTCCTATATTGTACCATTCGCTCGTATATCAATAACGGGCTTTATACCCGTTAGCTTATACCTCTAACCCTAATGCATGAAGGGGGAAGATTCTAAAGTGAATGTATAAGATACTAAATCATTATGTACAAGTAACAGAACATCTCACTATGAATATACAGTATCTGCAAAGCAAGGTTACTAAGTCTTTAATATATAATGTACACGGCATTAATGCCGATATCCAAAATAGCCATTGTAATTAGTTTTCTAAGTAATCTTGTACAACCCATGCAAGGACAAGTTACAAGCAAGTCATTTCACTAAATTTTAAATCCATTATTCTCCTTCATTTCATTTGAAATTACAGAAATCCAAGGTGAAAAAACCCAACCCAAGTTCAAATACTACACAATGGACCCGTTTCTTCATTTTTATCCATTATAAACCTAAACCAACCCTCAAATAAGTTGTAATAACTTACTTTACAACATTACTAATCATATACAATCATCATTTCATCATTTCATCTCAATTATACACAAAATGAATCCAAGAAACCTTAAACATACCAAAATGGAACATTTGACCCATTTACTCATTTTTAACCATTTAAACCTCCAACAATCAATCAAGTGCCATTGTAAACTTATAAAATGAGTTTAAAATCCATTATCTATCATTTTACCTAAGCAATGCTACAAAGTATAAGCCTTGAAAACCCTAATGAAACCCTAATGTACCCTAAAATGACACGCGGCTTATTCATTCATTTTCAACCCATTTTAACCCAAACCACCTATCAATTTTCGTTGATAATCCTTGATACAAACCTTGAGAACATATTTCTATCATTTCATGATCAATGTACATTAAATCCAAGCTTAAAAACTCAATCCGAGCCCTAACCCACTTCACTTGAACCCGTGAACCCTTTTCTTGCAAAATTACCCATTTTAAAACCTCTCCTTTGCACAAAACACCTCAATGACAAGCAACCTCCTAGGTTTCCTAAACAGGTACCCACCATTCTCGGACCATTTCTTGGTCTCAATGAAGCCACTGGATGGCCTTGTTGGCTTACTTCAGCCGCGACCACCACAACACCCAAAACCACCTTCACAAGCTTCCACCTTACACCATAGCCTTCCTTACTCAGCCCCTAGCCTCTACACATCACCCCCATGTGTCCTAACCTGGTTATCAAAGTTTCTTGGCCTCTAAGGGTCTTCAACACTATAAATAGGGGCACATACTCTTCATTTCAAATCATCCCCCACTTCCTCCTCTATAACCCATCATAGCAGCAATCCTTTGCTTAATATGTATTCTAAGAGATCCTAAGAAGTCCCAAGAACAGAAGTGGAAAGCAAAAGAAACCAAGGAAAAGAAGCTCCGAAAGTCGGTTTTATTCTAGCGTTTACATAGCTCTAAAAGTCCTGATTTTGACCCATTTCAAGCTAGGAGCTAAACCCAGGTTCTATCGTCTTCATACCTTGCTACTACACCCTTTATAACTGTTCATTGATCCTAAAATAAATCTTGTTAAAGTTCATAAACTCAACTTTCCATGCTCATTTTCCATTTTGATCCAAAATCGTACACCCGAAACCCTAATTTTATGTTTTTCATAAAACTAAATTTTATAATGGTTAAATGTTGTTATAATATATCCTAACATGATTAATTAATGTTAAAATAACCACTTTATTGATTATTGAAGGAATTTGAACTTTAAACGTGCGCGTTTACGTTTTGAAACCCTAATTTGACCCGTTTTGCTTTCTAGCTTAACGAATCGTTATTTTAAACTTTCATTATGATAAACCTTTCAGATATTTTAGCTTATCATTTATAAAGTTATAAACCTGTAAATGATTTTAGAATGTTAAATCAGCATGCATGGCAATTCCGACTAGTTTTACAAAAAGTAATTCCATTGCAAGGGGTATATATCGTAACAATCCGAAATTCAAACTAAAGGACTGAAAATGGTCATTTTATCAAAGTTATAAAACTATAGGGGTTATTATGTCACTTTCAAAACGTGTAAGGTTTTAGTTTGTATATACTTTTAAATTGATAGGACCAAACTCGTTTTAAAAAAGTGCAACCACTTCGAGGGTATATTTTTGCCACTTTTCATTCTCAAGGGTCTAAAAAAACATTTTAAAAAAGGTGTATAAATGTATTCAAAACATTACAAGACATATAACTTTAAATTTAACGCTTGCGTGCTTAACATTTCCAGATATTGATTAAATCGCTTAAAATCGCTTATGTTATAACCATATATCATTCATATCAATGGCCTTTAGAAATCACTTGCCTCGGATCTCTATTATAACACAATACTAGGGAGCTTCAATATTATAAGGAGTTTCATCTTGGTATTACGTTCTGAATGAGTTGTTGGCGTTTACGATTTTAAAGTGCCCTAGCTCCTCAATCATGTACTGGAATGACTTTTGAATTATGATGGCCCGAACGGTGATACAATAATTCCAAACTCTTCAATCAAATTCATAACTCTTAGAACCAAAGTTCTAAAGTACAATCTTCCTAAGACTTGACATATTTACTCAGGTTACGTGACGTGGCTGTTTACTATCATTTTGCTATATCAACCTTCCCCGGTTAAGATTGTGATAAGGTCGTCAGCTTCATTCTGAAATATTTATTTCATCTACCTATCAGGTGAGATTCATAACCTCGCCTTTACTTATTTACATGTTTTATAAACCCAGCGAGGGGGATACATGCTTGTTACAAACTCTATTACATACTCGTTTATTTTTAAGGACTTAGTGAGTTCATAGCCTCACTTTTAAATCTCTTATATTTCATAAACCCGTGAGGGGGATACATGCTTAAACTTAAAAAGAAGAATCGGGCCACAAGAAAGCATACTTAGAGATAAGTTTGCTTTTGTTCACTCTAGAATTTCTACCCTAGAAAAGAAACTCTAGGAGGATTATTAAAAGTCCTTCTTCCATCTGAAAAAAACTCTAATCATCAATCTTACTATCCTTGTTTCGTTTCTACTTATTCTAGAATCCTGCTACGAAGATACGTAGCTATGTTATCAAACTTTTAGAGTTTCATATGTAAAGTTATCCATGAAATAATAAAGTGATAATTCCGTTACATCTGGTTATCTGGTGGTATCAAAACTCGACGTTGTTTGTCAACTCTATTATGTTCAACTCTGAATTAACTCTCCTCATACCTTTGAACATAAATATCATCCTTGACTACATAGGCTACAGTACAATTATCATCTCAATATTTTTCTAACCTTTCATGATCATATCATTTTCTACACATTACCGTTTCGATATTATGTTTTTATGCTTAGGTAAGACGATTTATGATCATCTTATTGAAATGAATTAGGATGCTTCTTCATTTGAATAAGGAAATTATAAATCTTCCGTAAACTATGAATTTATAAAATATCTAGTTACACGGGCGTTTGGCGCTTCTTTTTGTAAGTGATAAATTATATATATAAGTTGGCTTCATTATATAGCATCGTACCAAACATGTTTCTTTCAATCCGTTTGTACAAATAATTTCTTTTCTTCACTTAATTACTACCTTCAATATCTGTTCATTTCCAAATCTGTATCCCACATGATTAGCAACACTCTTACAAATTCATAATCATTCCTTGACATCTCTTTGGCATCCGACTAAATCTCGGGACGAGATTTCTATAAGGGGTGGAGACTATAACAACCCAAAATTTTCATCAAATGCAAAATCAACCCTGTTTTTCTAGTATCACAATTGTACGGGAAATTTTTTCGCTTTATTACATACTTTGCATTGTCAATAGTATCACAGGTATGCAATGTTGTAACTTGCAATAACTTAAGTAGACGAAGCACACGAACCCTATTTATGGCAATCCTGTCTTCATAGATGTCAAAGCACAACATCATAACATGTCAAGTCAATATCATCATATCCTTTCTACCAAGTACATTATTCCTATAATGTACCATTCACAACGTTATATCAAAACGGGCTTTAAACCGTTATCATATACCTCTAAACCCTAAATTCCATGAAGGGTTAATATCTAAAGTGAATGTACAAGCTACTAAAGCATATGTACAAGTAACATAACATCTCATATGAATATATTAATTCTCTCTCAAAGAAAGGTACAAGTCTTTATAACATAATGTACACGTCATTAATGCACGATATCTAAAATAGCCATTTTAACTCTGTTTTCCTAAGTAATCTTGTACAACCCATCAAGTACAAGTTACAAGCAAGTCATACACTTCATTTTCAATCCATATTCATCCTCATTTCTTGAAATTACAAGAAATCCAAGTCAGAAACCCTAACCCAAGTTAAATACTACATAGATCCGTGTTCTTCTGTGTGTTGAGAGAATCCATCAATTAAACCTAAACCACCCCTCAATAAGTTTTAATAAACTTACTTTACACATTACTAATTCATTACAATCATCATTGCATCATTTCATCTCATATTATACACAAAATGTATCCAGAAACCCTAAACGTACCTAAATGGAACATTTGACCGTTTTTACTCGATTTGAGAACCATTATTAAACCTCCCGATCAATTCAGTGCCATTGTAAACTCATAAAATGAGTTTACAATCCATCATCTATCATTTTCCTAGCAATGTACAAAAGTTATAAGCCTTGAAAACCCTAATGAACCCTAATGTACCCTAAAATGACTCGCGGCTTATTCATTCATTTTCAACCCATTTTAACCCAAACCACCTATCAATTTTCGTTGATAATCCTTGATACAAACCTTGAGAACATATTTCTATCATTTCATGATCAATGTACATGAAATCCAAGCTTAAAAACTCAATCTGAGCCCTAACCCACTTCACTTGAACCCGTGAACCCTTTTCTTGCAAAATTACCCATTTTAAAGTCTCTCCTTTGCACAAAATCACCTCAATGACAAGAACCTCTATGTTCCTAAGCAGATTACCCACCTACTATGACCATTTCTTGGTCTCAAATAAAGCCACATGATGGCCTTGTTGGCTTACTTCAGTTGCGGCCACCACAACACCCAAAACCACCTTCACAAGCTTCCACCTTGCACCATATCCTTCCTTACTCAGCACCTAGCCTTTCCACATCACCCCCCCATGTGTCCTAACCTGGTTATCAAAGTTTCTTGGCCTCTAAGGGTCTTCAACACTATAAATAGGGGCACATACTCTTCATTTCAAATCATCCCCCACTTCCTCCTCTATAACCCATGATAGCAGCAATCCTTTACTCAATATGTATTATAAGAGTTCCTAAGAAGTCCCAAGAACAGAAGTGAAGCAAAAGAAACCAAGGGAAAGACGCCCGGAATCGTTAGTCTAGGCGTACGAAGTTAATAAGTCCGGTTATTCGAACGCGCGTTTCCAAGCTATGAGCTCAAACCCAGGTTCTATCATCTTCATACCTGCTACTACACCCTTATAATGTTCATATGATCCTAAATAAACTCTTGTTAAAGTTTCATAACTCAATTCATGCTCATTTTCCACTTTGATCCAAAACCGTACACCCGAAACCCTAATTTTATGTTTTTCATAAAACTAAATGTTATAATGGTTAAATGTTGTTATAATCTTATCCATAACATGCTTAGATTTATGTTAAAATAATACTTTTTTTTATTATTGAATGATTTTGAACTTAAAACCCTGCGCGTTTACATTTTGAAACCTAATTTGACCCAGTACTATCATGATCCAGAAGGGTGTGAGTATGCGGGTCCGAGAGTCACAACATCACATGAAGGCAATATTCTACAACAATGATAATTAAGAGATTTAAAGTGGATGGTGAGCTCAAAGAAAGCTCAAAGATCACTCAAGTCTAAGGAATAAAGATCACTACTTGATGTACAACGACAAATGTTAAAGAATCCAAAGACTACAAGCCAGAATCAAAGATTAATTCAAATATAATGCTAGGATACAATTTGTATTTTTTGGGGTGACCTCTCTTAGGGGAAGATTGTTAGGATTATAAAAATCTGTGTAAAAGACTCGGTTACCCCGTGTTATATCTTGCATAGGTTAGCTCATAGTCTTAGTTTTAATCGTTTAGTTACCATACAACTTATGGTGTTGGGCTGGGTCTTTACCCACTTGTTAGCCCACTCCATAGCCCATTTAGTGGCACCAAACTCTTGTATAAATACCCCTTTCCAGCCATGGGAAGGGGTTAGATGTTCATTTTATCACAAACACACACTAAGTGATTTTCTCTCTCTAGAACTCCCACTTTCTCTCTCTAGACAATTTGACCAAACATTAATCCTAGGCTTGTGTTATGATATCCAATATACTACATAGAAGGATTGGAAAAGAATAGCTCAGCAAAGACGATCTTGAAGGTCTAGCATTCATGATGGTGAAAGGTTTTCATGAGAACAACATTTTTCTTCAGTTTTAGATGGAAGAATGTTAAAAGCTTCTCATAAATCAGATTGATTTGGTTAATCTTGAGGGTCATTAGATTGTTCCTGATATTAGCAATCCGTTGCCCTTAGGAGGACCTCCAGATCAGGTGACTATTCAACCACAATTCTTTTTCAACAAAGATCTAGAGTATCTTCTGACAGGAGATAAAGAACAAAATAGAGCTTTATCAATATCCAAGCTTAAAGCCGCTCTTTATCAAGACTTTAGACTTGAAGAATTAGTTCCGTCATTATGGATTGAAAGTGAGCGAGAATATGACATCAGTGCAGCTTATGGTATCACACACTGGTGGTTTAGTAGAAAGCAATTCTACATCAACAAACACAGTGAGCCCTCAGATCGTGATGCAGTCAGATCCCATATGCGAATTCTCAGTGTTATCAGTATCAAGACTTATGAAAGATATGGATACAACTACTTGAGAGAGATAGTTCTACGCCGAGCTGACTACAACGAGTATAAGATCTCAGTGATTTTGAAGACTTGAACATCCTTCATATTCAAGGCAAGCTCGACCACCTACCAAATCAGGACAAGGTTCATTTGCACAACGCGGTCAGTTTATGGACTAGAAACATTGTCATAAGGAAACATATGGAAGACTTGCAGCTGGGCATTGAGTGCTATCAAACTAAGCTTAATCTGGAACAACCTAACTGGGATGCATCTGATTTTCCTTTCAAAGAAGATTACACCATTGTCTTCAAACCAAGAGCAGTAATCTACAGAGACAGGGATGATAATAGGAAGATGATGAGAATAAATGAGGTGCACAAGTTTAGCAATGGAACGTTGACAAGAATTAAAGAAAAGCTAGATTTCATGGTTAAATATTTCAAGCTATTCAAGTTTAATAAGGGCATGGAGAATAGGAAATGGACTGAAGATGACAAAAGAAGGAGTGAAGACTTTATCAAGGTAATTGAGAGAAGACTAAAGATTAGGAGAATCTTTCGAAGTCTGGAAAGCTTTGTCGGTGGGCGACTAAGAGATATTGACTACAGACTGATCAGCAGAACCGAGTGACATCGTCACTCTAACACTTAGGTCAATACTATCTTATTGTGAACAATATATCTTGTACAATATAAGTATTAAGTAGTATATCTTTTGATGATTATGTGTAGGAATAATCTATGACCCTCAACGATTGAAGGGGAGCATTAATTTATTTCATAACGGCTTGTGAATAATTGGCACATTTTCTCCCAATTTTTATAACATATTTAAATTAATTGATATCCAAAATGTCAAAGGGTTTAAATTTTTTGATAAGGGGAGAAAATGTGATTAAAATATGTGAATAATAAAGATGTGATTATTAAGACTCGTGTGTATACTCCGCCTAAACGTCCTAAACAATTTTGAATACCGATGCACATTTTCAGGGGGAGCGTTTCTAAAAAGTAAAAACAATCGAGGTACAAAATGCTTTGATATTTATATCATAAGTTCCTAAATTGAATTTTCAATTGGTTTTATGGAGAGGAGAACTGTACCAAAAGACTGAGCATGCATTTTACTTTATCGGAGATATAAGGTTGGTAAGGTATAAGTTCCAATGATCCAGCCAGAATCGGAGGGATCTGCCCAGGGACAATCCACTAGTTAGTGTAGAAGTCCTTAGGTATGACATAAAAAAGGAGAAAAAGTGAGAATAAGGGAATAGTGTCGACTGAGATGGAGCTAGTACTGGAATAAGCTAGTACTGGAATAAACCCAACAAGGTTCTAGTCATGAAGTCTCAATAAGCACTGAAGGGGTTGAAGAATGAAAAAGAATTGTAAGGATAAAGGGTGAAAAGAAAGAAGCCCTCCATATACTTAGGCAGAAACCGGGTCAATACATATGCTGTCAGAATCATGATGATGATTGCTAACATTGAAGACTGACATCATAGACCTAGTGATGCAATGCACAACCCTCCCTAGCCACTCAGAATCTCTTAAAAGATTTCTGTTTCATTTCTCATGGAGACTAAACACATAATCTATTGACTTTCTTACTCCAAGTTAGTTGATATTGAAAAGGTGGAAGTCAGCTCCAGCCTCCGATCTCTAAAACCAAAACGCACTATTGAGTCTAGAGCCAAAAGATCATTAATTAATCTCATTAGGACACATTGCCAATTCTCTTGTCGTTCACACACTGTGGAAACAAGACTATCCTAAGAGTCCTACGCATTATCCTTGTGATGTTACCAGAACATCCGTGTGAAACAAAGGTTTTTCATAATGAAGATGGAAATCCTGCTAGAGCCAATATCCAACAATCTCTAGGTAGGTGACTTGTGTGATTTTACAAGAATCAAACTTGTGTCAACTGGAAAGAAACGATGGTGCGATTCTACGTGAATCAAACTTGTTCCAGTATATGAATTGACGGTTATTGAACATTTGACAAACAATCAAAACTCTCGAAGTGTTACAAAATATTTTCATAATTAACACTTAGACTGATTTTTCAAATCAATTTTCTCTTTATTGCTAACTGTTTCATTACAGGATCATTTAAAGATGGAGATGGAGATGGAGATACCCAGTTCCAGTAATGTCAAGTTAATAACCGAATGCTCAGACACGACCTACACTTGTTATGAAGTTATGAAAGATCTCATAAAGGTGTCAAAGCTTCCGCAAACTCTGATATCGTTTATTTCTTCACAAGTGCACAAGATGGCGATCCATTACAAGATGATGTAAGATTATGTTTGGCCGATGATCTCAAGAAAGCTCAAGATCACAATCAAAGACAAGTCAATGATGAATCAAAAGATCACTACCCCAAATGTACAAGATATCAAATGAAGAATCAAATGTCCACGAGCTAAAGACTGAAGTGATTAAATTTAGTATTTTCAGGGGTGACCTCCCTTAGGGGGAGATTGTTAGATATTAGAAAAAGACTCGGTCACCCCGTGTATTTTACTGTTTATTATAGCTCGTAGTTTAATAGTTAATCGTATGATTTTCGGTTTTGAACCGGGTACTAATACCCTGTATTTTGTAAGAACTATAAATACCTCTTCCAACTTTGGAAGAGGTAGCTAGTCATTTATTCATTTTCCATTTTACACATAGAGTTTCTCTCACTAGAAAATATCTCTCCATGTGTTTCTCTCTCTAGAAACTAGCCAAATCCAAGAATCATCTCCGGGCTGTGAAATATGATATCCTACAAAACTCAATACGCCGTATTAGATCTAACCAATACACCGTATCCACTGGACAGAACAGTACACTGTTATACAAGTCAAGACAAATGATGGTTCCTTTTCCAAGTTGTTTGGATAATCATTACTGTGAAGAAGAGGGGAACTATGGACCAAAATTCACGGAAGCTTATGGAGCTTCACCTATCAACAACACAATACCCCGAAAGGAGAAAGACCTAGGGAGTTTCACTTTACCTTGCTTTATTAATGATTTCTGTTTTGACAACGCCCTTGTTGACTTAGGAGCTAGCGTTAGTGTTATGCCTCTCTCGACCTACCTTAACTTAGGATTAGGCGAATTAACTCACACTAGGTTGATAGTGGAATTAGCAGATAAGACAGTGAAATATCCAAAAGGAATTGCTGAGAACGTACTAGTAGGAATTGGCAAATTTACTTTCCCAGTAGACTTTATAATTCTTGATATGCCCGAGGATATCAAAGTGCCCTTGATCCTTGAAAGACTATTTTTGTCTATCGCCCGTGCTAAGATTGATGTTTACAAAAGAAAGATTACTTTAAGAGTTAGGGAAGAAAATATTATTTTCAAAAGTGTTAAACCTGCTAGTAGTATAATTAAGAAGGTCTACATGCTATGTTTGAGAGAATGAATGGAACTTGATTTAGAAGCTAGGCTTATGGGATAGACTTTGGTGTTAAATAGATCATTAGACCCTTTCTCGGAAGATTACATTGAAATAAATGATTTGAATGAACCATTTGAGCTTAGAAGAAATCAAGGTGAAGATTTAATGCCCGCCATTAAGGAAGGTGAGGTAATTGAGGAATTTAGAACTGGGAATGAAGATCTTGATACTGGAATTGATGATTACCCTAGTTATTGTGACGATGATAAGAAGATCCATATAGATTATGCTCACAACTTAAAGTTTTCATGCATGATAGGATTTGAATTTACTCACGCTAACTTTTTTTCATTGTTGTATGTCAACGTAATGTCAAGAAAATTTCATAATTCGATAATGGAAAATAAGATGGTGTACAAAGGGGATAATGTTGTAGGAGCCTTAATGAATGTGCCTATCTTTGTTAGAACTTTTTCTGTTATGACTGACTTTGCAGTTTTGGAAAATATGGATGCTTATCATGATGATGGAATGGGCGATGTTATTTTTGGCGAACCATTCTTAAGAGAAGTAGGAATTAAAACAAAACGGTTCGAATGGATTATTACCCTTTACAATGGTAATGATGAAGTAACTTACCAAATGGTGCGATCACATCCGAGGTTTAAACACCACACTAATGAACAATGTAACAAGATCCCACCATTACTGAAGGTAGGTGAGAATGATGAAAGAAATGGAATCTCGCATGCATACCAAAAGCTTAAGAGGTTCTACAAAGGAGTTTTGAATCTAGGACCCGATTACATTCGAAATGCGAAGATGGAAGAATGGCTCACACGCGGGCACATTAGCGTACATGAGTTGGAATAAAAAAGGAAGCTGAAGAAAAGTCTAACTTAAAGACTTCGCTGTAAACAAAAGTGCTTCCCAAGAGACAACCCATAGTGTTATTTAATTTTGTTATCGAGTCTGTTTTCCCAGACTTCAATACGGCGTATCCGCCCCATACCATACGGCGTATTGATTATCTAGACGTTATCAGTCTTTATTTTCATGCACTTTAAAAACGTTATTGTCAGTTCTGTGAATACGTCGTCTTTATTTAATTGATACGCCGTAACCACAGTCTGACCCGTCTTTAGTTTGTTTAGTTTAGTTTAAATTAACCTTAGATACCAAGATAGGAATGCACATGTTTTTCCATATTTTACACATGACCTAATGAAAGAAATATCAACGAATATTGGTGGAGAATTTACAAATCTAGAAGATTTTGAAGTGTTAGAGTCTTGAAACCTAGAGACGGCTGTTCAACACACAATCTTGCTCATAAACGCAACTTGGAAAATCTACCCAGCAAATATCAGGGGAGTTTCTCATTCTAATTCTTTTTAAATTCTCGTATTTAATGTTTTATATATACAACGAGGACGTTGTATAATTCAAGTGGGGGGATGGAATTAGAATGTTTACTTGTCCTAATTTTCACAATAAAAGGCTTAAATTATGCTCAAATTTAAAATTTTTTCAAGCATACTTTTGTGAAATTACATGTTACATAACCCACACACAATAACCCTTGATAGATATTGTGAGGATTTAACCTTTCCGTTTCTAAATGTTTACCCAAATTTCACAAAATATGAGTGTGCCGGTGATGTTGTAGACTTTAGAACTTGGCTTGGTATATCTATTCGAGACCACAATAATGAGTATTATGGATTTAATTGGAGTAACTTGTTTAAATTGGTAAATCTTATGATTACAACCAAATCGCCTATACGAGTTGTTTATTAACTAACTATACCGGTTAGTTAACCTCCCGTTAAACCCTTTTTCCACTCTTATCTTTAGAGTAATGATCCACTAGAACAACCCGTAGAGCCAATCCTTTAGGAATTTACACCAACTATTTGTTTCATCACACCATTACACCTTAACATACCCTGTTAGATTAAGTTTAATTTACAGTTGCTAGTTGCTTAAAGTGTAAAGTTTGTATTTCCCAAGTCTTGTATCATTTTCTATCTTTGGTGCGGTTGGAAATTTACACATTGCAAATGGGAATGTATATTAGTAGTCAAAGCTTATGTGATTTTACTACTGTCACAATTAATGATGAATCCGAAGAACGAAGGAATTACCGAAGGAATTATTCGGAATTATTATGATCGTGAAGATGGTGAAACTACACCGAGATTTGAAGTATAGGTATAAAAAAATTCAAAAAAACGAGAAAAATTACAAAAAAGAGAGAAAGAAAGTTTGAAGATAATCGTTTCGCAAAAAGCATTACTGAAGAAATTATACGAAGGATTGATTATTCGTTGATACGTCAAGAAAAATCAACGATGTAGAGTATTGTACAAAGTGGAAGATATCGCCACTTACCTTGTAGAGTATGTAAAGTTTTGGGATGATTGGGAAGTTGATCGTAACGGGAACGCCAACTTAGGTTGTTGTTTTTGATCTATGATCAAGACGTTGTAAATAGTAGTGTCTTTGTCATGATAACGGTCGGGGAAATAAGTGTTTAGCAACTTGTATCTTAAGTCTTAATCTATTTGTTTCTTGATTTTTATTTAACAACAATTTATTTCCCTCTTTCCTAATAATTAGCCATTGGTCTATGACTTTTGGTGAAAGTTAGAAGGTCCTACCCTATATCATTCTTCATCCTAACCGTTGGTTAAATTCGAATAGGGATGTGATCAAACACTCATGTCTGTCCTGGCGATTCGGGTGTGTATGTGTGCTTCAGCTACCTTGTTGGAATGGTACTTCTAGTGAAAGACCACAGAAGAATAAATATCAATACACCGTATCCAGAGGACTCAATATGCCGTATTCAAGATATGGAATCAATATAATATTCTGGAAGATATCAAACGTGGTCCCTACTCCAAGAAATCCCTAATACGCCGTATCCAATACATGGATACGCTGTATCCAACCGACTTCCAGACCTTATAAATAGAAAACTTACAAATGAGTTTTTAGTGTGCTAAATCATATTCTCGATACCTAAACTATAAAAGTCAATTTTTAGATGAGAAAAAGAGCAGAAGAAGTCGAGCAACATATTCAATTCCATAGAAGACAACGTGTAATTCCATATACTTTAGTAATCATTTTGTTTTTGGTATCATTCGTTAACTCGGTTAGTTTACCTTGGCTAAATAATTGCTCTTGTATTATATTATAAGTTTTTATGAAGGCTAATACCTTGGGGTAGCCATATTAATGAAGATCGATGTTTGTAATGATTAATCGATTTCTTGATTTATCGTTGAGTGCTTGTTTATGTTTATCAATTTATACTTGTTTAAACGCTTTTGTATGCGACCTATCATTCAACTAGATCCAGTAAAATAGACCAAGCGGATCTAGAATCCGCGATAGCTCTCCATATAGTAATTTATACATCTAGAATAATAGTTACACAAATATTGTCCTTCTAAGTCTGTGTCTAGGATATGCTTCAGGCTTAACTAGTTAATTGGATATTGCCAATGGTTTATTGATCGTGTTGACTAGCAGGTAACCTAGATAATTCAACAAGTAACGTTTTGATTCCATTAGATAGTTGGAAAAGTGGACTACTAGTGTATAGATTGCCATTAAGCGGTATGTGGGTAAAGTCTCTATGAGCTAGGGTTTAACAAGATCACCATTGCTTTAATCCCTAAGATAGATTATAATCAACAAATAAGGATGCTTTATGCGGATTCTTTAATTATGACAAAATTAATGTGTCTAGGTCTTAGGATGATGTAACTCCTATGTCTTAAGAATGATAGCCACCTCGAGAGAAAAATTCATCGCACTTAATAACAAACCAACTTTCTAAATCGGATTAATAATGGTTAATACAGTTTTCTTATATAAGGTTCGACTGCTCTTTTATCTTTTGTTAATTAGCTTGCGTGGGTACTCTTGTCTTGAATAAATTGTATCACCAACCATACCGTGCCAGACTCTTATGCTGAAAACCCCCCTTTTTCTGTTAGTATTAGGATTTAGACAAACATAGGGTTTAACAATAGGATTAGGAATAGAATAAAATAAACATAGATTAGATAACAATATAATAATATAAATTTGATGATTTTAACCTCAAGCTTCAAGAGTTCGACACACCTACTTACCACGAAGATTACTACCATCGAGATACTGCCCGTTAAAGTGTTGATTTTTGGTTGAGTCGGCCAAAATATAAAATTAAAACTGGAATCATATTAAATAACCACACACTAAAGCACATTACTAAGCCGATACTTCTACGAGTGATAAATTCCAACTTTATGGTTCCAACTTTAGGCGTTTTTGCTTTTAAGTTTAAGATTTTTGGAAGATGTGTGATCTGAAACTTATGGAATAGGGCTGTTGCATCTATGATTTCTTCTTTGTACTTCTTTTCTAGTTCTGTTGCTGGCATGTGGTTTCCTTCTATCTGAGCAACCAATGTTAGTGAGTCAATGAAGACGTGTAAGTCTTTCATACCTTTGTTAATAGAGGCAACTAGTCATGCTAATAGTGCCTCACAATCCATGACGTGATCGGATGCGTTGAATTTCAAGCGGATGGCATACGAGTGCATCTTTTCATCAGGACTGACTAGGATTATCCCTACACCCGATCCTTTTTCTATTGTTTCTTTGCCCGAGTATAACCTCCAGGCCCTTGGTGTTGGGATTAATTTTACTTGAAGCTCCTTGTTTAAGTTGGACGTTTCTCCTTCATTTGCACCTGGTGTTTTCTGCCCCAGCTCTCTTTGTCCAAAGAATTTCTTCACTACTGATCCTTCGGCCTCGTTTCTTTGGATGTACAAGATGTCATATGTACGTATTTTGGCATCCTATTTTGCTAATCGTCCTTCCCTTTCTGAGAATTTCAGTATTTCCTCCATTGGTCCATCGGTTATCACTGCCACCTTGTGTTTTTTAAAGGTTGTCCGCAAGGATCTTGTTGTGTGAATTAAAGCTTGAACCATTTTTTTCGTAGGGGTGTAGCATATCTTCATTCCTTGTAGCGGGCGGCTTTCATAGGAGACAGGTGTTTGGACTCCTTCTCTTTCTACCATTAGAACATAGCTTATCGTCTCCTTTCTTTGTCGTAGGTATAGCATCAACTTTTCTCCTTCCTTCGGGATAGCCAACGTTGGCAATTTGTTCAATTTTTTTTATCCTTTGGAGGGCTTCTTTGTCCTCATTCTTCCAGCCAAATCGTGCCATTGCATCCATCCTCATGCGGACTTTGTTAATGGGGTACTTGAGCTTCGCAAGTTTAGGGATGAACTTGCCGATGGTTGTCAGTTGCAGGAATAAACTTCGTATTTGGCTTGGATTTTTTGGGGTGGGCTCTGGATGATTGTCTACACTTTTTCTGGGTCTGTTCTAACTCCTTCCTTTGTCACCATATGGCCAAGGAACTTTCGTTCTGCTAGTTCGAACGAGGACGTATTCGGATCAATTTTGATGTTTACTCTTTTTAACTTTCTAAGTGTTTCTTCGACATCTTGAACTAAGCTCTGTTCGCTTGTGCTTTTCACCACTATTTCTTCCAAGTATACTTCCACGTTTCGCCCTCTTTGATCGGTCAAGACCTTTTCCATCATCCTTTGAAGTGTCACCGCCTAGTTTTTTAATCCTTCCGGCATGTGGGTGAAACAATATACCCCTTGTTCCGTATGAAACCTGGTTTTCTCTTCGTCATTCTCTACCATTCTTATTTGGCTGTATTCCTTCAGGAGTAGTAGGAAACATTTGTACGGGTATTCCATCAATGATGCTAGTTCTTCCTCTTCCCCTGGAAAGGGGTACATGTCCTTAGCACAGACTTTGTTGAGGCTAGAGTAATCCACTTGCACTTTCCAAGCTCCATTTGCTAACTTAATAGGTATCGTATTAGTGACCCATTCAGGGTGTTAAACCTTTCTGATTGTCCCTTCCTTCAGCCAACCGAACACCCTTTTTTCAATGCCTGTCTCCCGTCTGGTGTCAAGGGTCGTCTCTTATGAACTACCAGCTCGGCGAGAGGGTATATCTTTAGTTGATGCTTCATGACGAACCGCGGTACGGCAGTTCTTTCTGACCCGGCCCATGCGAATACCTTAATGTTTTCCTAGAGCACTTCCGTTAATAACCGTTTGCAATTGGCTGTCAACTTGGTCCCTATTGTTACGTACTAGTTCAGACGTTTTTGGCTGATGGTGAATACTTCCTTTGTGTTTTCCGCATCCCATGTTTTTTTGAGTGGTACTGGACCTTGGTTAGGCCGGTGGTCGAAGCTGCTTTTTGTTCTTAGTATTGCTTGTTCTCTTATTCGAGACATTTGTTCTTCACGTTGACACCACTGTACCTCCTTCTATTGACCTTGCACCCTTTCCAGTTGTTTGCATTCCAACAGAGCTTCTCTACTTGTCCCCATCATTACGATTCCTTGGTTAGTGGGGAATTTGATCATATAATGGATGGTAGAGCCTACCGCTCTGAGGCTTCTCATTCCGGTCCTTCCTATTATGACGTTGTTGAGGTAAATTTATGTAGGATGCTCGTGCTTGGTAAAAGTGACCTTAGCGTTGATAAATGTCGAGTTCAGCTTGGTTCCTCTGGAGCTTGGTCCTTCATCTCCTAGCTGAAAGTAAGAAAGAGCACCGTTAGCTCGCCCCGGGGTCTGAATCCAGTACCAACTCCGGCGTAAGAGTAAGTATGGTGATATGAGATAAATGCGAAGAATATAAAATATGGTCTAGAGTAGGTGTTGTATGTACCGTCTTGGGGAAATAAGCCCCCCTTTATACTATTTGGTATTCACTACAAGACATAACCGTGGGGCTCTCTCTTGGTACGATCTGTTGGTTGCATGTCATTCTAAGGACAATGGTCCTTCATAAGGATTGTACCTTTTGTCAGACTGTTCCTTAGGTGCCGCTGCGCTAGGACAGAGCTAATAACTCCGGACTTGATATGTCATTCGACATACCAGCTTCTCTAAAATTTTGGTGGTGACTCCGGACCTGACTTGTCCTTTGACAAGTCAACATCTTTGGAGCGTTTGTTTAGTTCAGCCCGTGTTAGTTTGGTAGAAGCATCTAAGCCAAATTTATCCTTCGGATGTTTTGGGGGAGACTATACCTCATCATGTCCCCCTAGTCTAGTATCTGCCAAGCTAGCTTATCAGTGCTAGACTTAAATGTGCTTTGCGTCATTAATGTCCTGCTTTTACGAACGTGGCTTACATTTTGTCCATACATTTTCTTTGCAAGGTGTTATGTGATAACTTCCCAATCGTCGTGTCCTTTCCTTCTTTCCCTATAAATAGTAGCCCCCTTTTTTACTTTTCATTTTACTCCTGCTATAGTAAAAAACACATTGTTTTCGGAGCTATCATTTTTGTTTTTTACCGCTGCTTACTTTGCTCCGGATTCTTCCCTTTCCTATGTACCGTTTTCTTTCTTTCCTACTTTTTCAATTATGGCTAAAAAGATACGGATCTTTATCATTCTCGGCTCACCCCAGATGATCTAAATGATCTGATCATCAAATATAAAATATCGCGTGATCTCCACCCTCGGCTACCCTCAGAGGATTTTATGATGTCCGAGCTTCTGGATAATGCCATTGGTATTTATCATCAGATGTTTGACTTTTCTGGTGTCCGAATTCCTTTTTCATCATTCCTTCTGGCCCTTATCAAACATTACAGGGTCCAATTCTCTCAGTTAGGTCCTTTGGGTCTTAATAAGGTTATTACCTTCGAGGTGTTGTATCGGTCTTTACAGATAGAGCCGACGGTGACCTTGTTTAGGGTTTTCTAGACTTTGTGCAAACAAGGTGATTGGTTTTTATTTGCCAAGCGCCATGCTCCTTCTCTAGTATGTATTGATGACAATCATTCTTGCATGAAGCATTGGAAGAGTGGGTTCTTTTAGATTGATCAGCGGACTATTCCGGATGCTATGGTTTGGAGACATCTAGACGCAACTATTGATGATCTAAGGCATGTTGCTGGTTCTTTTAATACGGTTGATGTGCACCGTCTGAGTGCACATGTTATAAAGTTGATGGATATGCCTGAGGGTGTGTTAGTTTTATCTGGGTTGAGTCGTGTTTGGAAGAGTCGTGTCTGTAATCCGGTGCTTCAGGGTGCCGATAGAAATGGTATGGGGGCGGGTTTTAACTATTTTGTGTTATGCCCTTGGCCCCTGTTGCTTGCATTTATTATTGTTTTTCTTTTTTGCGGTTATGGGTATTCATGATTTTCTCTGCCTTCCTGAGTGGACCGATGTTGAGGTCTAGGAGGAGCCCCATTTGGATGTTAGGCCAACTCTTCAAAGGCTTCCCTTTTACTGCACTCCTCCTGCTGCGGCCGCTGTTGTTATTCCTGGTCCTACTCTGGAGGATCTTGTCGTTGGTACCCCTAGTTCTAAGATTGTTGCTAAGGCCGAAGCTTTTCAGAAGCGAAAGGCCTCTACTTCTGGTGCACTTTGAGCCATGTTGCTAAGCACACTAGGTCTGCCTTGGCTCGATCATCCAGTAGTACTACTCGCCCTAGTTTGTTTGTGGGTGATGATGATGCTTGTGTTGAGATTCTGTTGGTTACTCCCCTTCGTTCTGCTGCTGTGATCCCTTCCTCAGGGAACTAGGGTGGGAACTCTGTTGCTACTGCTGCTGAAGGCTCTAACATCTGAGGTAATTGCTTTTGATTTTTGCCTTGTTTTCTTCGTTGTCTTCTTTCTTTGTCTCATTGTGTTTTTATTTTACAGATTCTCGGGGTAAGGGCGTTATGGTTGATGATGCTGCTGCACCGTCTGCTGGTGTGAGCCAACCGAGACCATCCTCTGAACCTGCTCCCTCATTTATGGATTTTTCTGGTGATTGTATTCATACGGACTTCTTCCCTTTTTCCGTTGGTCCTTATTATGCCACATGTCCTGAGGATGGTGTTGCTGGGAACTGTGAGTTTACTCGGGAGGAGTGGGATGCTCCACACCGACCTACTTTCGGACTTTTAACGAAGGAGGTTTTCAAGGATCTTGGTGTTTGCAAGACTATTGTTGATCAATTTCCCACCCCGAGAGAGATGGTCCGAGTTGAGAGTTTGTATGATGATCAATTGACCGCGAAGATAAGTGTCCTGCATTATATGATGATGTTGCATGGTGGTGAGCTTCTTGCTCGCTATCATTGGCTGAATCAATCTCATCATGAGTATTTGTTGTCGACAGATTCCAGGTTGAAGGGTTATGAGGAGAAGGTTGCTAACATGACTGGGTTCAAACTTCAAGCATCTGCCTTGAAGAAGCAGGTTTCTGGGCTTAATGATAAACTTTCTTCCTCCGACGCTTCTTTCGCAAAGTCCAATGCGAAGGGGAAGGAGAGGAAGAAAAAGATCAAGTCTCTTACTAAGAGTCTAGATAATTTGCATACTGAGGTGGCTCGTCTTTCCGTTGCTCTTAATCAAGCAACTATTCTTGAGGCTGAAAGGGATGAGGAGATCCTTCGGTTGAAGACTACTCCTCCGGAGTTTTCGTCCTTCTTTCGGGGCTAATTCCATGGTTTGTTCCGAAAGTTTCTTGCTTCTGATGAGTTTAGTAGGATTCAGGGTGAACTCCTTTCTTTGGCTGCTAGTGCCGGATTTGACCGTGGTTTCAGTATGCATCAGACAAAGGATGAGTTTGCTGTTGTGCTGAAGAATATGGTTAATTTCATGCCTGGTGCGCAGGATAGGCTTGCTGAAGCTTCTCCCCATGTTGCTCAAACTGACTATGCCTTTCTCAACAAGATTTCTGAGCATGCTGCTAAACCTCTATTAGTTATCCTTCAGCTTGAACCTAAAAAATTGGTTCGTCCGACCAACGTCCCTACTCCAAGGGATTCTTGTATTTCTCCTCCTGTTACAAAGGATTCGACTGTGACACCTGCTTCCAAATCCTTGGAGCTATCCGCTAATGTTGATCTTACTGCTTCCATTGTTGCTTCTGAGCATAATGAGGAGATGGTAACTGTTGAGGTTGACGGGTCAGACCCAAAGATGATCGATGATACTATAAATTGTTAGCCTTAAAATATTGAGTCAAACATGAAGTTCGTTCATTATGTATTTAAGTCTCGGTCAATTAATTAGTTAATGTT
>BQNB010030742.1:23804-54594 GCA_026074375.1 Tanacetum coccineum | reverse complement strand
AAAAATCGAATAAGAAAAAAAAGTAATCAATCACGCAAATTATAATAGTAATTTTTTCCAAACAACATGTTTTCATTCAGAACCAATATGATTCAGAGCCTTCAAATCATTCAGAGCATTGGAATCATTCAGCACTAAATCACTATATTTTATCAAACAACCCCTTTATTACATTATAATTACTAATAAAACTATAAAACTAATAAAAACTATACAAAGACCAATTCATATAATAATAAACACTTTTCTTGAACCTAACAATCTTCCCCTAAGGGTTGATTATTACTGACGCTTCATCATCGGTAGAATTGGTCTTTCATTCACAAAAGATTCTCATCTTCTCATTTGCTCTCGGTGACTTAGTTGCTTGGTTATTTCTATTTCAAATGCTCTTAATATGTCGCGATCTAATTCACCAAGCAGAGGTGGGTTTTTCCATGGTTCTGATTGAAATATCTTGAGCTTCACCTCTTTCAAAACCTATTCTAGTGTTGCATCACAAAACTTCACAATCTTCGTCAAGTACATAACCCGTTTCTCATCTTTGTTGTTCAAATAAATCAAACCTGTAGATGGCTTGTCAACTATAGAGTACGGCTCATGTGCTTTAATTCCTAGAAATGTCAATGTTGGTATGGATAAGTTGACCTTGATTTGGTAACTCTCTATTCCTAACTGGAAATCATGAACTCACTTCCAGATCACACGACTTTTAATGAATGTTATTAATGAATTCATCAACTTGGTTTCATGATAATTAACCTTCTTGTTCCGACAATGATAATACAAGTCTTCAATATCGTTTTTGTTCAGATACTTGAAGTCAGCTTTAGAAAAACTATAAGGCTTATCATCTTCTCTCATCACAATTATTTGTTCCATGAAATCCAAACCATGTGGTTGATCAGTAGTTATTCTGACAACTTCTGTAATCCTGTGCTTTGAGAAATATTCTTATGGATTATCTCTGACTTTTCTTTGATTTTGCTTGTACACTCTTTTATGCCATGAATGTTTCTAATGTTGAATTGTTTATCGTGCTTCTTCATTAAAAGTCTTGAATTCTTTACGAACCCAACGATTTATCTTTTCTTCTAGATCAGCTTCTAGAAACCGTTCTGCGTGTATCTTGTGGAGCGAAAGAATATACTTCTTCTCCTCAGTATTTCCATGCTTTAGAAAGAACAAATCTTTATTGTACAAATACCTTGGAGGTTCATTCGGATTCCTTTGAGGTCCAAAGAATACGAGAGGCTTTGGTATTGGTCATCTTATATCCTCTTGACTACTTTTCCAAACTATCTGATTCTCCATGAAGTTTGTTATTTATTCCAAATGATAGGCATACTCTTATGCATTATTGAACTAATTACTTAATGCATCATTCAATGTAGCCTTCATTCTTTCATAATCATAGATAGCTAGAATACGCTTATCAACATCTTAGAGTTCTGTGATTAGTTCAGGTGTTTCATCTTTTAGAATTACCTCATCTTCATCAATATCTGTTTCCTCTACCCATGCATCCTATTCTTGTTGTTGTTGCCTGGATACATAAGTTGTAGAATCTTTAGCTGAATGCTTAGATGAAGAACCCCTTGCAGACTTTAAGCTTTTTGACGCCTTATGTCTTTTCACTCTTTTCTCCCCCTCAGGAGGAGCATTATCCTCTTGATGGTCATCATGATGTGAGTGAATATCATCATCCATGTAAGAATTATTAGCGGTGGAAGACTTTTCAAATTTATGTTTCAATACCTCTCACAATGTTGGATCATTAGCTCGATCTTAAAGACTTTGTTTCATCTTTAAATAAAATTGTTGTTGAAGATCAGCTGATGAAGTTGGTTCGGTTAAAGTGGTTGTGGTATGATGAACTTGAATAACATTGCTTTGCATGTAATTCTTGAAAAGTTCTTCTATAATATTTGGTGCTTGTGCATTAAACTCTTGAGAAACAAGATCTGGTACTTCTGAATGAAAAGCATCACGATCTTTAATTATTGTTGCAGCAATGCACGCCTTCAAGTTATTTTCAATATCGTTTTTGTTTAGATGCTTGTAGTCAGCTTTAGAAAAACTATAAGGCTTATCATCTTCTCTCATCACAATTATTTGTTCCATGAAATCCAAACCATGTGGTTGATCAGTAGTTATTCTGACAACTTCTGTAATCCTGTGCTTTGAGAAATAGTCTTCTGATTATCTCTGACTTTTCTTTGATTTTGCTTGTACACTCTTTTATGCCATGAATCTTTCCAATGTTGAATTGTTAATCGTGCTTCTTCATTAAAAGTCTTGAATTCTTTACGAACCCAACGATTCATCCTGGAAACCGTTATGCGTGTATCTTGTGGAGCGAAAGAATATACTTCTTCTCCTCAGTATTTCCATGCTTTAGAAAGAACAAATCTTTGTTGTACAAATACCTTGGAGGTTCATTCGGATTCCTTTGTGGTCCAAAGAATACGAGAGGCTTTGGTATTGGTCGTCTTAAATCCTCTTGTCTACTTTCCCAAACTATTTGATTCTCCATGAAGTTTGTTATTTATTCCAAATGATAGGCATACCGTTATGCATTCTTGAACTAATTACTTAACGCATCTTTCAATGTAGCCTTCATTCTTTCATAATCATAGATAGTTGGAACACGCTTATCAACATCTTGAAGTTCTGTGATTAGCTCAGGTGTTTCATCTTTCGGAATTACCTCATCTTCATCAATATCTATTTCCTCTACCCATGCATCCTATTCTTGTTGTTGTTGCCTGGATACATAAGTTGTGGAATCTTTAGCAGAATGCTTAGATGAAGAACCCCATGCAGACTTTGAGCTTTTTGACGCCTTATGTCTTTTCACTCTTTTCTCCCCCTCAGAAGGAGCATTATCCTCTTGATGGTCATCATGATGTGAGTGAATATCATCATCCCTGTAAGAAGTATTAGCGGTGGAAGACTTTTCAAATTTATGTTTCAATACCTCTCACAATGTTGGATCATTAGCTCGATCTTAAAGACTTCATTTCATCTTTAAATAAAATTGTTGTTGAAGATCAGCTGATGAAGTTGGTTCGGTTAAAGTGGTTGTGGTAGGATAAACTTGAATAACATTGCTTTGCATGTAATTCTTGAAAAGTTCTTCTATAATCTTTGGTGCTTGTGCATTAAACTCTTGAGAAACAAGATCTGGTACTTCTGAACGAAAAGCATCACGATCTTCAATTATTGTTGCAGCAATGCATGCCTTCAAGTTATTTTCAATCAATTCTTTTGTAGCTTTTTCAGCGAGTTGTGATACACCCTGATGAAGAACTTGATTAACTTGGTTGTGAGTCTTCTAGAATTGTTTAGTTGTTACGCACTTCCGTTCCATATTCTAGATCATATACCCTTAACGCGTGCACATCCTTCGAAGAGAACCTGGAAGATGATTGTACTTACTAGAAATACGTCGTTTGGAGTGTGGAGTAGTAGATGTAGTTGTGGTTGGGAGTGGTACAGTATCCGTCAATTCCTGAGTAATATTCTTTACTTGAAGATAAGTTTGTCCTAGTGGATCTAGGTGTTGTAGGAATTAGTGTTTGCGTCTCCTTAGTCCTAGTCTCCAAACTACCCATCTCACCTCCTTCCTCTTCATCTACCTTCTCGTCATTTTTGTCATCATTATCATCAACATGTTCTGGATTGTCCTTATGACTCTCGGGCTCTATCCTATCCTCAGAGTCATCATCATCTTTTTCTTTTTCAACTACCTTTTGTTGGCGAATGGTTATCTTTAATGATTTATGTGGTGGACTTGATTCTCCTGTAACCTACTTCCTCTTCTTCCCCTAAGGACTAGCAGTAAGGGTACGTGTCCTATGGGCTCTAGGTGTAGACGTATGCGTTCCTTTGGTAGAAATAACCGGTTGCGATTGATTAATTGGAACATCTACATGCATAAACATCGTCTCATACTCCTTAAAGTCATAAGTGGCACGGATCTCCTCTGTCATAAACTCATTCGGAATCAGCATCCCTCGTACACGTACATCCCCGGTAGTGTACACACTAACCAATGGAATATCATCCTTGATAGAATGATAATCTTCTTTAATTCTTTTAGGAATTTTTAGAAATTTGTTCATCAAATCAACAATTATTAACTTGGTGAATCTAGGATATTGAATGGCTTCTTTCTTTTGTTTCACATTGTTCATGAAATCCCACCATAGAAGAGCAACATAATCAACATTTGTTCGGTTGATCACGGCATGAAATAGTTGAAGAATATTGATCTTTGTCTGATCATGTCAAGATGTTCTTGTGGTTAAGCAGTGGTTGAACACCTTGAACATTGTTTGCCATGGTTGAGCTAGATTCTTCATGTAGAAGGCGCTAACCTTATCAACAACACCTTGATAGCCAAACTTGTTCAGGAAAACTTTAATAGTCTCAATGTAGACTGGTACGACAAATGGATTATCAGGAGTTTCTACTGGCAAATGAAGAATGTCTCAGAACATATCCACAATATAGACAAACTCTTGAGTATTCAACATAAACTTGATCGTTTTTCAGGACTAGGTACTTTGCTAACCGTCCTCCAGAATTGTTGTAAGTACACAACAGGAACATCAGCATTTGCAGTTAAAGCATAATTGAGTGGATGATCAAGTAGTATTTGCCCAACGATCTTGCATTCAAGAGAACAAGGAATACTCTGCAGCACTATTATTTCATCTCCTGATTGTATGAACTCTTGGAACAAGTTGAGAAGCAGGAATTACTTGTTGAGCCATGTGGAATACCGTATGATGACATGAAGTGATTAGTGAAATGAGATAAAGTTTATGTAATAGACATTTATATAACATTTTTGTCTCTTTTCACTTTGTCTCTTTTGACATGAAGTGATTAGTGAAATGAGATAAAGTTTATGTAATAGCATATTCTGATCATTTTCTTTCTCATGTGCCAATTCTTACTTTTTCGGGCACATGTCATACGCTTTATTCGTCTTTTTCTTTTACTCTCATTTTGTATGCTCTGGCATTTCATTTTCGAGCATACTTTGATTTGCCTTTTCGCGTATGGATTTTATCTTTTTTTCTATTTTGAGTTTCCTCACCAAAAAGAATTTGTGAAATGATACTCTTTCAAGAATAGTAAAAATATACTCTGATTTTGAAAGTATCAATTTGGCAAAGACACAAGTTTGTGACAACCATTTTAATAAATCCGAGAGTATAAATTTATATTCTTAAAAACTTTTAGTGAAAGAGTACCACTTTCTGACACATTGATACGAGTTTTTGATTAGAAATTGAGATAAGGTTTCCAAAATAGAAGTTTTCCAAAGATGTCTGAAAACAATGATTATACAACCAATCTAATGAAACATAAATTGGATGGTCCCTAAGCCACTCACTCGTCATTATGTTCAATGCAGAAAATGGTCGAAACCGGACATGACTTAGACCATTTACCGAATTATGCACACTAGATAATCATAAATCACCTTTTGAACGGTTTTTAAAACAATCTTTTTCAAAACTTTGAACGTTTCCTTTTGATAGAACATGAGAAACTTTATGATCACAGACAGTTGAAGCACCACTTTTTGTCTTTTCTTCGTTGTTGAATTATTGATCACTTGTTTGAAAAATTTTGTTATTCAAAACATAATCTTATATATGATAGTTGGATGGTCAGTAGATTGCTCAATCCTCATCCTGTTAAATTCAGGAAACGGTCGAAACTGGACACAATCTTCACCATTTGATCCATTTATCAATATAAAATATGATTTTGTAACAAAATTTATCATTTGTTTTCGTAAGATGCCATTTCATTTAACATTAAAGCCCATTTGAATATCTGTAAAATTTCTAATTCATTACGAAACCCAAATTTGAAAAAGCCCATTATGACTTACGAAACCCAAATATTAAGCCCAAAATATCATTTACGAAACCAACGCATTTGGCCCATTACTATTTACGAAACCCAATTGATAAGTCAATACGAAACCAAAACCCGTGACATTGTTTTCGTAAACATAATTTCCACTTGAAATTTGATAAACTGAATGCATTGACCTTTTTGACAGTTTATTACCATCTTGAAGTTACGAAACCTATCATTGGTACGAAACCTAATGACTTAAATCCACAAATGATATTTTCATTGATCAATCAATCTCAATCATGTCACAAGGCATATATTAACATTTTGTCTCAATCAATTTCACTATTTAATCACTTTGCATATTTACGAAACCCTAGATCTAAACGAAACCTATTTTAATCAATTAATATGAATGATTAAGCACAAATAACTCAAATAAGACATGTTTTCTTACGTTTTGATATCATAGAGAGTCAAGTAAACGATTTGGATCATTGTTTTCTTTGTTACGAAAGCTCTACTTAATCAGAGGATTTATGAAACCTTTTTTTTTATCAATTTACGAAAGTGAAAAAGGTTGCGTATGAAACTGTTGTATTTATACTTCCGAAAATGACTTTTTAATGTGTTTTGATTAAAAACCACATATTTTAGCAGTGAAAGAACATTTTTAATGATTTACTCCCCTTCGGTTCATGATATATCAATTTTGCATTTAAAGAAACACTTTTTAAAAAATACAATATCATGAAACTCATGAAGAACGGAGAAGATATGTGTTTGTATCTTTCAGTTATATTTTTGTGTTTTTGTATTTTTCAAATTTTTATTTGTTTTTATGTTTTGAAAAATAGTGAAAGAATAAAAAATAAAGCTAATTTTTTTTTCTTGTTTTTGGAATTTTTCAATTTTGTATTTTGTTTTTGAAAAATATTTACAAGTTGTTTTGATGTATGATCTTTCAATCAAGAAGATAACTTTGCAAGATGTTCCAACTCAGTTGGAGTCATACATCGCATACCTATCCTGTGAACTAAATACTCAAACCTTTCTTTTGAAAGGGCTTTAGTAAATAGATCAGTAAGTTGGTATTTCGTCCCGACAAAGTAAATTTCAATGGTACCTTTCTCAACATGCCCCTTGATAAAGTGATATTGGATATTAATGTGTTTTGTACGTGAGTGTTGTACCGGATTGCAAGATATGGCAATCGCACTTTGTGAGTCATAGTACATTGGAATCTTGTTGTAACGAAATCCCTAGTCTAGCAGTTGCGTTCTCATCCAAATGACTTGAGCACATCATGCAGATAAGGATACGTACTCAGCTTCCGCAGATGACATTGTTGTAATCTTGCTTTTTCGACGACCAACTGACTAGCTTATCTCCCAGAAATTGAATGCCTCCTGATGTGCTTTTGCAATCATCATTACACCTTGCATGGTCTGTGTCTTAATATGCAATTAGCTCAAACCCGTAATCCTTCCAGTACCATACATGTTAATGGTTTGTCTAAGATATCAAAAGATCCTTTTGACCTCTTTGAGGTGTTTTTCAGTTGGGCGTGCCTGATAACGCGCACATACAAATGTCGCAAAGGCAATGTCTGGTCGACTAGCAGTGAGATACATAAGTCCCCCTATCATACTATGATATTTAGTATTATCAACTTGGGTTCCCTGTAAATCTGCATCTAGTTTGGTAGTAGCCATTGGTGTACTAACGATATCACATTTTTCCATCCTATGTTTCTTAAGAAGATCAATAGTATATTGTGACTGACAAATAAAGATTCCTCGAGAAGATTGATGAACCTGAAGTCCAAGAAAAAAACTTCATTTCACCGATCATTGACATTTCAAAATTATCTTTTATTAGTTTTGCAAATCTTGTTGAATAAACTGGTTTAGTTGACCCGAAAATTATGTCATCGACATAGATTTGAACTAATAAAATGCCATCCATGTGTCTTCTTATGAACAATGTCGGATCGACAATACCTTTTGTGAAATGGTGTTCGATTAAAAATGAGGAAAGCTTGTCATACCAGGCTCTAGGTGTGACAACCGTGGCTTGAGCAGGTTGGTCAAACCGTAGTATTGACCTAAATATTTGTTCTATATGTATGGGTTATGTGTTATATGTGCTTATACGTGTTTATATGTGTTTGTGTGGGATATGTGAGATTGGATAATCAATCCATTGAGCGTGATCGTATCATTGGGATTAGATTTGTGTTGGATTTTGGTAATTGAAGCGGTTTCGCGTTAATTGTGTAAGTAATTATACGTATACGTATTTATGTGTTAGTAATATTAGGAAGAGATTATGTTCTAGTAGTAAGGATATGAAAGAAATGAAATTTCTATTTTTGGAATGTTAGGTTTAATAAAAATAAAAAGTTAATTATTTTTAAAAGTCTAGTAAATTGCGTTTACGCAAAAAGGTATGTGCAAATAAGCTTAGGTTTTTATAAAAACTTAAGGTAAAACAAATAATCAAGTAATTAATAAATAAATAAATAAATATTTTTTATATATACATGAATAGTAAAAAACGAATTTTAGAGGAAAAAGAAAGAAAAAAGGAATTTTAAAATGAAACAAATACTAATTAGACTTTATCTATAATTAGTTGGGGCCTATAAATACAAAATAAAATCCCATAACCCTCCCTGTGGTATATCATATATCATAACACGGGGTCGATTCTTGGATCGGGCTAGTTTCTGGAGAGAGAAACACGAGGTGGATTGTAGAACACATTTCCATCAAATTCTGTAATGTCTTCTTGAACTAATTCATCGGCATTTTCATTCAAGACTGGAGAGTATGGTTCAGTTACAACTGGTTTTGTTAATGAGGATACTATTTGAGGAGCTTTATCTTCTTCAACGACAATTGACAATGATGAAGAAGTGTTTTCATTATCAAGAGTATTTGCAGCAGAATTATCTGACACTTCTGGTGAACTCGTCGCATAGTATTCTTCATACAAAGGACCAAACAAATTATCCAGGTCTGTTTTTGAAGGTACAAATTGTGAATCTTCTGATGAATCTTGAAAATTCATGCAGTTTATTGAATATTGGGTATAGATTGCAATCAGAAGCCATCACTGCGAGTTCATCAAACTTGACACGGATTATTTCTATTATCTTTTTGGTTTGCGGTTATAGATACGAAATCCTCTCGATGACTCAGAATAACTAATAAAGATACCAATGTTAGCCTTCGGTTTCATTTTCCTAAGATCATCACGATCATTTATTGGATAACAAAGAGATACAAACACATAAAAGTATTGAATATTGGGTTTTCATCCTCGAATCAACTCATAAGGAGTCTTATTGTACCGTGTGTGCACAATAGAGCAATTCTGAGTAAAATAAGCAGTAGAAATAGCTTCGGCCCAAAGAAATTATTAAGATTTAGAAAAGATAAGCATTGTTCGAGCAGCCTCGACTAGTGTCAATTTCGTCGTTCAACAACACCATTTTGTTAAGGTGTACGAGCAATTGAGGTTTTATGAACGATGCCTAACTTTGCATAAAATACCTGTAATTTCTCATTTTTGAATTCAGTTCCATTATCAGTTCAAATCGTCAGAATTTGAGCCTCTAGATTCCTTTGAACTTGATTAATGAAATTGATGATCATATTTGGAGCCTCATCTTTGGTACGAAGAAAATATACCCAGGTATACCGAGAATAATCATCAACGATCACTAGAATATATTTCTTGCCATTCATACTCGCAACCCTCATTGGCCCACACAAATCTATATGAAGTTGTTCGAGTTTGGATTCTGTGCTTGGAACCAATTTTGGTGGAAGTGAAACTTTCTTGCTTTTACCTTGTTCATAGGCTGAACATAGGTGATCTTTGTTATACTTAAATTCCGGAAGTCCATCAACTAGATCTTTTGATGTGAGTTGGTTAATGGTACCAAAATTCAAATGAGAAAGCCTGCGATGCCATAACCAAGATTTTATTGATGTGGCTTTAGACATAAAGCACACTATAGAAGAAGCCGCAATCTCAGAAATAGAAATAGTGTAAAGATTTGAATCACAAGAACCGGTAAGCAAATCATCACCCTCTAAATTCCGAACATAACACGTGTTTGAATGAAAAGCTACTTCTAAATCTCCATCACAAAATTGTCCGAAACGAAAATTGTTTTTTTAGGGGGGGGGGGGATTGTGACAAGGCCTTCAACGTAGGTATACATGACATATCATGAGATTGCCTTAAACATAATCTTCATATCCAGTGATTGCAGCGAAATGATCATTCCCAAAGCGGACTATTCCTATGAATTTCTTAATGAAATTTCTTAGTAGTTGAAGATTTCCAGTCATATGCTTCGAGCATCCACTATCAACAATCCAAAGAACGAGTTGGATCACCTCACTGACTGCAGCAGTTAACTCTTCCATTGTTTCTTCTCCAAATGAAGTGTCAAGCATGAAGTCATTTTTTTTCATTGTTGAGGTTGCTTCCGGCTTCATCTTTCATAGCTAACAACATTTGTTCTCTGAAATACTTTGCATTACGAACTCTTGGTTTCTGACAATCATGGGCATAGTGACCTCTTTCATTACAGTTATAACATTGAACATTTGTCTTTCCCAGAGTTAACTCAGTTTATGAAACACGCTGAACAATCTGATTTCTTTCATCATTCCTAGTTCATGCATTAAATGCTTGATTCTTGTTCTGTCTCCCTGCATTTTTATTACCGTTTCCACCATAACCTGCATTCTTGGTTTGTATATCAACTCGACCATCCTGAATCACGGCTTGATTCCTTGTGTTTGATGAAGTACGAAGACAATTATTGGTAGGTGTGGAGAACTTTTGAGTGATTGCTCAAGCTAATAACTTCATGGCAGTTGTAAGCTTATCTTCTTGAGAATCCCCTTGTAACTCCCTTTGATATTCATCTTCATAATCAACAACTGATGAAGGATGTGTGACATAGTATGGTTATGGTGAATAAGAAGAATTTGCATGAGATTGTGATAAAGAAGCATTTGAATGAGCAAGAAGGGCTAATGGATCATGACTCTTGGCAACTTTCTTTGCTTTGGATGCTAGAACATGTGGTTCGAATTGTACTAAAGAATCATACAACACATCATACGAAACTATATCTCCAGTTTGATTGTGACGAACCATGGTGACATATTTGCTTAATTCTGGATGCAAACAATTAAGAAAGTTGGTGTTGACGAACATTATTATGATCCATAATATTCACAAGCGTTGTCAACCGTTCATACACTAATTCTAACGATTCTCCTTCTTTTGCTTCAAATTTTTCAAACTCACCCATAATACGTGAGTGTCTCACATGACTAGTAACATCAGAACTAAACATCAGCCTTTTAATTTGTTCCCACATTTCCTTAGCATTTTACATGCATCCACTAAATTATATATATCATTTGGTATTGCTTGAAGAAGATAATTCATGACTTTCACATCATCATTGTATTGCTTCTTGTTTCCTCCAGTCATTTTGGACAATGGTTCAAGTATCTGTTTCGTAGTATCATCTGGATTAGGAATCATTGGCCTCACATAAGGTCCATTTTGAATTGAGTTCCACATCCGCTCCTTGTCTTCAAGCTTATTATCTAAAAACCTTCTGAATCTACTTTCCCATGGAATATAATTCCCTCTCTCAAGCATTGGAGGTCTTTCATTAGCTCTTGATGTCTGCTAGAGTTTGTTGAGATTTGAAGTAGACATGTTGTATCAAATGATTACATGCAAACTTGGATCGTTTTGGAGATAATAAGTCTTGGTTAATCATGAAGTTTACGAGAAATTAAAACCTTGTTCTGTATTTACAACTGATGTAACCTTGATGGAAACTAAACTTTGATTTGTTACGAAAGTCTTAGTAACACGTAAGCCTTTTTACGAAAGCTTAATTTTCCAAATTAGAAGATACGAAACCTCTTCAACTGTGTTACGAAACCGAAAGTCTGAGATATGAAACCTGTGAAACAGTGTTACGAAACCAATCAACTGTGTTACAAAAACCTTTAATAATGTATTACAAAACCCAATGATTGGTTACGAAACTCTCTAAAACATGTTTACAAAACCCCATAAAAACTGTTGTTACGAAACTCTTCCAAGTGAGATACGAAACCTTCCAATTATGATTTTTTTACAAAACCTCGTTTACGAAACCAGGTCTTACGAAACCTCAAATTGTAGTACGAAACCTTCGTTATGAAACCCCTTAGTTAATAAACTGTAATACGAAACCTGTGATACATAAGCTGGAAGTACGAAACCAAAACCAAGTATTTGATACGAAACCTCTTGTTTACGAAACCACACTAATACGAAAGCTTCTACAGTCTATGAAACCAAACGGTTACCGAAAGCTCTTAGTTACTGATGCAGTTGTGCCGTCATATACAGAGACATTGACTTCTAGTCAAAAGTTAAATTATTTACTTTCTTTATTTATTTAAGTTTCTTGTTTGACAATAAACTTTGATTAGGAAACTATATTCTTAATCAATTATGTGTTTAGAAATAGGAAAGTAATATTCAATCTTTTTAGGTTGATTCTACTTGTCCTATAAATATAGGGTCTTTTCTTTGTATTGAATATATCTTTGAGTTTTAATAATAAAAGCTTTGCTTTGTTCTTGGCTGTTTGCTAAGATTCTCTTAATAATCGGTATTCGTTTGAATCAACGATTGTTGGAGTTTGCCTAATTATCGGTATTTTTTTGATTCAACAATAGTTGGAAGATTGTTTCTGGTATTCGGGAGAATCAACAGATCCAATTTGGTATCTCATTATTTTTCACTACATCAGTTGGTATCAAGAGCCGAAGTTCATGATTAAGATGTTTCCAAGGAGAAGTGAAGGTGCACAAACAAACAAGTTGTCCTTGTGTTGTGAAGCAAAAATTTGGGATCTTGGTCTTTCTTGTATGACCGGTTGGGACCACAAAGAGTTAAGCCAATCACAAATAAGCTTCGAAAATAAGCAATCAAAATAAGCTTGAAAATAAGCTCTAAATAAGCTAGGAATAAGATCGAGATAAGCACAAAAATTCCAAAAGCTAATAAATGAGTTTGAGGATCAAACAAAAAGAGACGTGACTCTTGTGACACTTCTAACTCAACCCAAACATATCACGTCGAGTAAAAAAAGAGAAAAGAAGAATAATAAGCCGAATAAGCTTAACAAGCATATAAGCTAAAGAGAAAAAGTAGACCTTGAGCTTATGTTGCCAAATAAGCCACGTTTGAAATAAGACCAAATAAAGAAAGACGAAAATTAAGCAAATATCTTATTATGGCACGAAATAAGCTACGATTTTGAGCTTATGAACCACGAATCGAACACTAAACACCCTTTGGCGAGTGATACCACATGTTGGTCTTAAAATAATCCTTTCATAACAATAAGCAAACCCAAATAAGCCCTTAAGTGAGCCGGTTATGAGAAGAAAAGAAAAACTAGGAAAGTTAGATTAGAGAGAGAAATGGTGGATTACAAGTGTGACAAAGGCAACCAACACCCTCTCCATGTGTGGAGAGGGTTTCTTTTATACCCTTGAGCCATAAGTGGCATGTGGGTTTTTCTACTTGGGCCGAGCTTGGCTAAACTTGGGCTTTGAGCCCGAAACACGGACAATATTAGATTACAATCCAAGCCCGTTGAACCCGACTAGCCTATTACAATACAAGACCTAGTTTGACTTTATAAGACCGATAACATTTTTGTCTGACTTAATATAATTAAGGCTAACACGAAACCTTCCTTACGAAACTTGTGATACGTAAGCTTGAAGTACGAAACCAAAACCAAGTATTTGATCCGAAAACTCTTGTTTACAAAACCACAATTCTACGAAAGCTTCCACTGTTTGCGAAACCAAACGGTTACCGAAAGCTTCCATTGTACGAAACCTCCTTTCGTAAATTCCAAATCACATCTACTTTCGTAAAATCCAAGAAACGTCTTACTTACGTAAAATTTTAGCTACGAAACCTAGTAAAAGTCTACCAATTTGATTTTAAGCATTTTATAGTGATAATATTAATGTTATCTTTTCCAAATTGACAAAATTCTACGTTACGAAAGCTAGCTTACTGTTTACGAAAGCTTGATTACGTTACAAAAGCTAAGAAATCACTTGCGTATGACAGTTACGAAACCAACACTACAATACGAAAGCTCAAAACTGAAATACAAAAGCTATTTTCCTGGCTAAAAACAGTTACCGAAACCTATTTCTTGCTTACAAAAGCTATCAAACCTTTATTTTTTGGTCAAATTCAATCTAAAACAAGTATTTTTCGTAATATAGATATTAAACCTACAATTTGATGGTTACGAAAGTTATTATTATGGGTTTTAAGATCAAAAAGTCATCAAATCATAAATCTAACTCATACGAAACCTACTGTTCATCCATACGAAAGCTTGTAGATTAAAATTTCACACGGTTAAGCTCGATTTGATTCACGAAACACATGCTAGATCTCTCTTGGCGATAGATACCACTTGTTATATGTCATGTTTGCATAGTAGGGATCATATGAAAGCATCAAGAATAGAGGAGAGGAGCTAGAGAGTATTTTTCATCATTTTCATCATTTTCATTTCAAAAGGGAAAACAGAAATGGGAGGGAGAAGTGAATTACAAAAAATGTAAAACTTGTATAAATACCCCTCTTAGATAGGTATTTATACTTATTGCTAATCCTATTTTCCTAACTTTAGCCAAACCTTGGTCAACATTACTTAGCTTTGACCAAGATAGACTTTATTACATTATAATTACTAATAAAACTATAAAACTAATCAAAACTATACAAGACCAATTCATATAATAATAAACACTTTTTTTGAACCTAACACTTTCTTAATCAGGTTCGTTAGACATAAGATTGAGCCTTAAACTTACCCTTTCTTCTAAAGAACTTTTTAAAGTTCCTTACGGCCATAGCATATTCTTCATCATCACTTCCAAATGTTGAAGTTTCATATCATAACCACTTGACGTCTTAGGGAGCTTGGTGATAAAATCCATGGTGATATTGTCCCACTTTTACTCCTCAAGTTGCACAAACAAACCACATGGTTTCTGGTGTTCAGCTTTGACCTTTAAATAGCTACTATCATCTTTTGAGGTGAGTTCTCATAGCCCTACTTTTTAACTCTTTTCCGTTAGGGGAAAATGATACTCAAATATGTTTTGAACTTGTTTTCATTATTGTGCGAAACTTTTTATCTTTTTGGACAATGCTATGTGCATTTGACTGATATGTGAATGACATGATGAGCATAGTTTAGGGTTTAGTGTTTAGGGTTTAGGGAATCTAGTTCAAGTTTGTTTTGATTTAGCCTCTAGAAGGAAGATCAAGCTTATTAGCTTCTCGAAGACAAAGTCTTACTCAAGCTCGACTGGGCTCAAAACCAAAAATAAAATCATCTCTTAAGAAAACTGTTGCTTGATATTTTTATACATGAGATGTTAAGCGGATGAGTCTAGGTGATATTAGTATACAAGTTATGTTAAACGGATGAGTCAAGATTCATCCTTTCTTTTCCCCTTTTTGCGTCGAACCAAAAAGAATTTCGTCTCGGAATTCAACTATTGCTAGAGCTAAAGAGGTGTGGGTACTTGAGTTTCATCTGATCCTATCATTCCCAAGTAAATTCGGGTCCTCGGTTTGAGTTCTCTCTAAGTTTGAATGTAGGCAACGGTCATAATTGTCATAAATAGAAATTCATCAATAATCCTATTTTTTCGTACTTTGGTTTGATAAACGATTTACTAGTTAATTCTCACAAAACTAGCACCGAATTGTCACAGACAAACAACTCGAAATCAAACATAAAAATGGAGTATTTCGAACTATATCCATTTTATATGAGAGATCAAATGATTAACAAAGATCCGATTAATCCAACATCAAGTTGAGATTATTATTACCAAAAAATATTATTATTTAACATGTTCATATCACGACTCTCATTTATCACAAATAAACATAAACGGACTACTCCATGATTATGAAAGAAAAACACATTATGGACTCATATAATTCAATAGTAATCATATTCAAAAGGAAATCAAGATTATACCAAGTACAAGGATCAAATGTTGATGATTTCATAAGCGTTTTCCCATGAAAACTATATTAAACCCAAGTAATATCCAAAAACAAAAAACAACTCTGTCACAACAACATATAGCTTCAAAATACATCTTCACTTTTGCTTCTTTGATGAATTATAACCTCGGATTGGATGAACTTGGAGCTTGTTTAACCAAAAATCCCAAAAATACTTCCTTTATTCTTGATTCTTTGTTATAGATGATTGTGTGTGTTGTTGTTGTTGTAAAACCCTAAGAATAGGCTCCTTATAGGCCAAATATCACCTCTGGACGTGGGTTGATAGGAAGTGAAGAGTATTTTCTTCAATGCATGATTTTAATGATTTGTGTAGCTGTAGTAGCAAGTGTGCCGCACTTCCTAAGAAGTGAGCCGTACTTCGCTCTTGCATTCAATTCTCTCTCCCTGACTCAAAGTACGCTGCACTTTATAATATGTGCGTCGCACTTGGGTGCGGATTTTAATACTTGACTTTAATTCTTCTTATAGATTCTTCTTTTGATGATCGTTAAAGTATTTAACGGATATCTTTTATTAGGAATACGAAAAAGTCTTGGTCACTTCCAATATATTGATAAGTAGCTCGTAGTATAATATTTGGAAACTAGCTAAGCTAACCGGGTCAACATAAGAAACCCCTTATGTTGACCATGACTTATGTAAGGGTATAAATACCCTCTACATGCCTTGGAGAGGGTGGTTGGTTCATTTCATAATACAAGTTTTCTTTCTCTCTTTAAAGTGTTCCAACCTACTCTTTTACTCTCTAATTTTTTTTTTCTCATTTAGTCATCTTAGATTGTATGTTTGATATCCTACAATTGGTATCAGTCGCCATAGGGTGTGATTTATGTAAGTTTGCGATTTATGCAGGTTGTGCGATTTATGTAAGTGTACGAAATACGTAAATCATGCAATTTATTATAGGTGTTTGTTTCTTGCGAAATATGTGTTCTTGCAATACAAAACTCTGCTCAATTTTTTCCAGGTATGCGAAATATGTTGTGCAAAATATGTTTGGGAACATGTATGCGATTTATGTAGTGTAACAGGTGTGCGAAACAGGTTGTGTAACAAACCGTGCGAAATACGTAATTGAACAAAACTCTGTGTAATTTACATAAACCGTGCGAAATATTACATTAACATAAATCGTGCGAAACATTACAGTGACATAAATGATGAGGTGCCATTTTATACACTATTTCGGGGTCATTTAACCCCTTAAATAATGTAAATATACCCAGATTATGTGCTAAATCGTTTGTTTTTAGGTTTTTAGCACTTGGATGGCATTTGGAGGAAATACACGTGACTTGGGCTCATTTGGAGAAGTTACGGGCCTACACCAAAATCTTTTGAAGAATGATGCATACAGACCGTGGAGACGGCGTCACAAGCATAAAGCGATGCCGTCGTGATCTTTCTAGTGACAGCGTCAGGACGCAACCGACTTAAATCAGATCTAGAAGATTCGACATGGTGATGGCGTCGCGACCACTACTTGACGCCGTCGCAACATTTTTCTTATGAATACAAAACCGATTTTAGGGTTTTAAGTGTGTAACTTTTTATCATGGTCGGATTTAAGCATGTGCAGGGTGGGCGACCGCACAATGCCTCTATTTTTTAGGGGCCTCCAATTTCTAAAGTGTTCAGATTAATATTAACGAAGTTAGAGATGATTTAAGACTCTTTAGCGTTTTATCAGTATACAGATTAGAGTTACAGCCACAATAAGAAAGTAAAAAAAAGCTTCATGTTTTAATGGCGTATAATAAGGTCTGACATAAGGTGGGAAAGAAGACCCAACTGAAATTTTTATTGTTGTTGTTGTTGTCTTATTGTCCCCCAAAATGTGCTAGTTATTTTCTTTACACCTTTATAATTATTCAAAGTTTCATTTTAACCCTTTAACTTTACGTTTACAGCTCAATGAAGGTCAAATAATTGTGTATGTTTAGACCAGACTAACATATGATAATTTCTTATAAAAAAAACTTTACTTTTTAAAGGAAAAATAGTTTTACCACCATGTGCCAACTATCTTTTTTAAAGAAAAATGCTTACATTTAACTATGTTTAAAAAAACCTACGGTACTACAAAATCGTTAGCTTATATTTTTTATAATTGACTTTTAATCATTATATTCGGAAAATATGATATAGTTTTTACTAAAAAATAAAAGTTGAATACATAAACTTGCTATTAAGACTATATCTAACATTAACTCATTTGCATGTACACTTAATTTTTTTATATCAAGGGCCTACTCCGAAATTATCGCACAGGGCCTATAAAATCCACGAGATGGCCCTGCTTTTTATAACTTTTGGGAGATGAACCCTAATAATTCTAGCAGCTTTTAGGCTGTCTTTAGGGCCTCAAAACCCTATTGTAACTGACATTGATCCATGTTTTAATCAAGCAAGATTGTTTATCTTTAATCATTCAATATGTCCATGTGTTGTTTGATTGATTTATGTTCTTGCTTTCTTTATAACATGCTAGGCTAAACCCTCCTTTGTATTTATTTATGATTGTATAAAACTTAGATTGTAGATCCTTTTAATGTTGCTTCTTGTGATGGAGGTGCGCATTAGGCTTTAGAAAACTAGTTATAAGATACCAAATTAGCATAGACGTCTAAGGAAACGCGAGTATGTAGAAAGGATACCATCGGTAACAGTCTTCATACTACCTTACCCCTAATATGGTTGATCCCTCTTAAGATATTTCAATTGTATTTAATATACTCTTAGGGGCCTTGTAATAGTCTTCATACTACCTTACTTGTGCGTTGCCTTAACGGAATATTAAATAGACAACAGGTTCGTGTAATTTGTTCATGACTTAGGAAATACTTATACAGATCATCACAAGTGTGACAAAGAGATAAAATTAGGAGAAGAAATCTAAGGAGTAGTACATGATTAAGTAAATACATATTCTTATCATAAAGTTATCACCAGTAGATTAGATTATATTTACTTTAATTAGTTAAACAAACCAACCTCTCAAACCAATGATTTTTACTGCTTTTTATAAAATAAAAATACAAAAAGAATCTTCTCTCAACCCCCATAGACCTCTGTTAGATCATGATCGAGCCTTCCCAACCTATTCCCCTAGAGAACAATAACAACCCCCGAGTCTTTCCTATACTACACTACAACGATTAGGTATACTGCCTAAGGAGTTGTAAAACTTCGTTTTGAAGTCTTTATAAGACCCCGCACATCAATAAACCATGCAAAACATTACACTGACATAATCCGTGCGAAATATTACATTGATTAGAAAAAGATTTTATTTTCTACGCTTTGCCTTACTTTGTAAAATCCCGTGAAATAACTTGGTATTTTCTCGGTTTTAGTTAAGATTTGTAAAATCCCGTGGAATAATCATCTTAATCACCTTCAACAACATATCTTTAACACAATCCTCCTTTATCACTGTTCGATCAAGTTCATATCTTACTAGAATCATTTCAAGATGTCTATCTTAGCTGAATTCATGATTGTTGCCGGTGTTGACAATCACCCTCCTATGATTGACAAACCAATGTATGAGTCTTGGAAAAGTCGTATGGAACTCTACAGTCAAGGTAAGGATTATGGACGGATAATACTTAACTTAGTTGAAAACGGTCCTCTTATCTGACCTACTGTTGAACACGAGGATGACACTGTTAAGCTCAAGACTTATGAAGAATTATCTGACAAAGAAAAGCTTCAAGCTGATTGTGATCTCAAGGCTACTAACATTGTTCTTCAAGGTCTTCCACTAGATGTTTACTCTCTCGTCAATCATCACAAAGTTGCCAAAGAGATATGGAACAGAGTTAAGTTACTTATGCAAGGCACATCATTGTCAAAGTAAGAACGGGAGTGTAAGCTGTATGACGAGTTTGATAAGTTCTCTCATGTGAAAGGTTAAACATTGTATGAGTATTACATGTGGTTTTCTAAACTTATCAATGGCATGAACATCATTCAAATGACAATGCAACCAGTTCAAGTGAATACTAAGTTTCTGAACAGTCTTTCACCAGAATGGGGTAAATTTGTAACTGATGTTAAGTTAGCTAGAGATTTGCATACGTCTAATTATGACCAACTTTATGCATATCTTAAACAACATGAGGCACATGCTAATGAAGCTCGCTTAATGCGTAAAAAATTTCCAGACCCACTTGCCTTAGTTGCCAACTATCATCAACCACCATCTCACTTCAATAACTATCATTCTTAGTATACCACTCCTCAGTACCAACAACAAATTTCACCTCCTACTCAACATGTGTACTCTTCTCCACCACAGTCAAATCCTTATGGAGTACCTCATCATCCACATCAATACCCGAATACATATCCAACTAACCTTACTCACACTCAACCTTCTATTTCTCAAAATGCATATCCACCTCCGTTAATTCTACAACAACCTCAAGCTGAGTTTCCCTAATTAGACTCAGGTATTGCTGTTCTAATATTTCTTCATGGTGATGACCCAATTGCTTGTATGAAAAAAGCAATGGCATTTTTGTCAGCTGTGTTTTCATCACGTTGTCCCTCAACCAACAATCAACTTAGATCTTCTTCCAACCTAAGTAATCAAGCCACTGTTCAAGATGGTAAAGTCACCGTTTAACAAGTTCAAGGAAGATAAGGTCAGAATGTTATAGGTTCAGGATCACAAAGGAATGCTTCAGGTTCATGGGGGAATACATCAGGTCAAGCAAAGGTTGTCAAGTGCCATAAGTACTCAGCCAAAGAGAAGAAGGGATGCAGCATAGTTTAAGGAAAAGGTATTGCTTGTTCAAGTACAGGCTGAGGGTAAAGAATTAGATGAGGAGCAATTAGAATTTCTAGCAGATCCTGGAGTTGCAGATGGTTAAGTTACTCAGACAATCACACACAATGCAGCTTTCCAGACTGATGATCTAGATGCATATGACTCCGACTGTGATGATATCTCTTCTGCCAAAGCGGTTCTTATGGCCAATCTCTCAAGTTGTAATTCAGCTGTTCTTTCTGAGGTACCATACTCTGACACTTTTCAAAATGATATGATGAATCAAGGTGTGCAAGAGTTGCAGTATTCTAAACAATCACCTATTATCGATTATCTAGATAATGAGATAACAAGTGATAGTAATATCATTCCTTATTCTCAATATCTGGAAGAAACGCAACATGCAATTGTTCAAAATACTAATACTTCTGCATAACAAAATTCCATAATAATATCCATGTTTGAACAAATGTCTAATCATGTAACTAATTAGGATAAGGCTAATAACAAAAATAAGATTGTTAGTGAATCCTTAACCGCTGAGCTTGAAAGATATAGGGAACGAGTCAAAATTCTTAAACAAAGATTTAATGTTGATTTAAGTAGTCGTGAAATTTTTATTGATTCACAAATGGATGACATGATTCAGATGAAAAATACAAAGTTTGCTGCATTTGAAACGGAGATTGATACACTTAAACAGACTCTTTCTAAACATTTCAAAGAAAAGGAATCCTTATTAACAACCCTTAATGGTTTTAAAATAGCATTCAAACAAAGAGAGTCTAAATCTATTGACAAATAGATTGTTTTAGAAAACAAGAATAAAGAATTGGAAAACACCATTTGTAAGTTGTATCAATCTACGCAAGCTATGCACATGTTAATAAAGCCACAAGTTTTTTTATGATAACTCACATAAACAAGCCCTTGGATATCAAAATCCATTTTATCTGAAAAGAGCTTAGCAGATTAAGCCAACCTTGTATGATGGTAATGTGCTATCTAAAATACATGATGTTATTCCCGTGGTTGATGAAGAAGAGACTTTGATTTTAGCTGAAGAGAGTCGATTAAAAATGGTTGAAAAACAAAATGATCCAATTATGAAAAAAGAGAAAATTAATATTACTCCGATTAATTATTCTAAGTTAAATAAATTATCTAAAGATTTTGGAAAATGTTTTTTTCCATAACAAGAACTGTCTGTAGAGCAAATGTTTGGGTTACAAAGTTCTAACAAGAACTCTGAAGAACCTAGTACTTCAAATACACTTGTTAAAATTGAGGTTCCTAGTGAACTTCCAAAAGTAAGTTTGTTAAACAAAAGTCTTAAAAACTTAGATTTCACCTTGCTAGTTTTGACAAAGTGGTAAAAGTAAGAACCACACCTGATGCTATCACCGAGGGGCCGTGGGGCTTTGAACATACCAAAAATGTTTTTCGAACTGAAATAATTCCATGGTTAAACAAGTTAAGAGACAACGGTCTTCATGATGAAATTACTGAAGTACAAACTGTTTTTACCTAAATGGAAGCAGCTGTGGAACAATGTTCTATAGACAGAAAATGCTGTAAAATTCAACAAAAACAATTTTTGATTAAAAACGATCGACTCTTGGATAAAATCATATCTCAAGAAATTGTGAATATTGTGTTGAATTCATCTGTTATCATTTGTGTTTATGAGAAAAAGAATGACGAGTCTGTTGGTATATGTAATAAGTGTCTAGAACTTGAAGCTGAGATTGTCAAAAAGGATAATGTCTATAGTGAACTTTTAAAATGGTTTTCAACCCTTGAACTACATTGCATTTTTCTTGAAGTTACCATGCAACTAAATCAAGAAATTTTCCAAAAAGACAAATCATGTGCTAATCAAAATGCTCCTAAAATTCAAGAATATTTTGAACAAAATAATTTGCAAGCTCAGCTTCACGCAAAGGACACTATAATCAGCAAGTTAAAGGAAATAATTCATTCTTTGAGAGATAATGCTAATCCCGCTAGAGTGAAAAAGGACATTGATGAGATTGAAACCATAAACATTAAATTGGAGTATAGTGTGGCCAAATTACTCTCTGAAAATGAGCTTTTGCATAAAGAAATTGAGCATTTGAAAAAGATTTACAAAGATCAATTTGATTCAATTAAAAAGACACGTGCTTGTTCTAAGGAACACAATAACTCTTTGATTGCTCAATTGAATTCTAAATCTATGGAAAATGCAGATTTAAAAGGTCAAATTCAAGAAAAGGTTTTTACTAATGCAACATTAAAAAATGAATTAAGGAAACTTAAAGAAAAAAATGTGATTGACACTACAATTTCAAAACCTAATGCCACCACTATTGCTCCAGGAATGTTCAAGCTAGAAATAGAACCTATTTCTCATAGACTTAAGAACAATAGGGATGCCCATGAGGATTATCTTAAGAAGACTATAGAAAATATACGTGGACTTGTAGAACACGCTAGAAAATAGAATCCTAATGAACCTCTCTTAGACTCTGCTTTCATGTTTACAAAACATGTTCAGGAATTGTTAGTCTATATTTTTAAGACATGCCCTAGCTTAACAAAACCTAGTGAGAAATCAGTTGCTGTTACACCATTGAACAAGAACAAGAAAGTTAGATTTGCTGACCCTATTACATCTTTAAGCAACACTCAGAAATAGGTTGATTCCTATAAAACACAAGACTCTAACAAATCTTTGTTGCATTCTACAAGAGTAATCCGTTCTACTAGTGCTAGCGGATCAAAGCCTACAAGCAAAACAAAGAACAATAGGATCTCGCAACCATCAAGTAGCAACAAGACCAATAAAGTAAAAGACCAATCTAGGAGCGTTAAGTCTAGGAAGAATAAAAAGAATCGTGTTGTCAAAACTAAATGTAATGCTTATGTCATGCAATCTATGTTAAATGCGAATTCTAAATCTGTTTGTGCTATCTGTAATGAATGCTTGTTTGATGCAAATCATGATAAATGTGTTCTTGATTATGTTCATGATGTGAATGTGTTGTCTTAATCTAAACCTGCTAAGCGTAAAAATAAGAAGCAAATATGGAAACCTACGGGTAAAGTGTACACTGAAATTGGTTATAAATGGAAACCTATAGGAAGGACTTTCAGTATAGTCGGAAATAAGTGCCCTTTAACTAGGTTTACCTCCACTAAAGTAGTGCCTCGTAAGGAAACCACTATCAAATCAGTGTTTACACCAACTCAAGGAATTAAGGTTTACAGTAGGAGACCCAAAGCAAAAAAATCTGTAGGTTCGAGTTACAAACCTAAGATTATAGAATCTAGGATTTCTAACACCTCAGAACCCACACAATCTAGGGGATCTACTGTTTCCAATGTTCCATCTTCTTCTCTTATCGATTGCAAGTTGTCTAAATTGTTCTGTGGTATTTGGAATCCGAATGCTCCAAGCATATGATCGGAAACCACTCTCAGCTCACCAATTTTGTTAATATATTTCTCGGTACAGTCAAGTTTGGTAACGATCCGATTGCAAAGATAATGGGTTACTGGTGATTATCAGATCGGGAATGTTACCATTTCTAAAGTTTACTATGTTGAGGGACTCAAACACAATCTATTCTCCGTTGGTCAATTCTGTGACTCAGATCTTGAAGTAGCTTTTCGTAAACACACATGTTTTGTTTGCAATCTTGAAGGTATTGACCTAGTCTCGGGGTCTCGGGGAACTAATTTGTATACATTATCCATTGGCGATATGATGAAGTCTTCTTTAATTTGTCTCTTGTCAAAGGCTTCTAAGACTAAGTCTTGGTTATGGTACCGACGTTTGTCTCACTTGAACTTTGGCACCATTAATAAACTGGCTAAATAAGGTCTTGTTAGAGGTCTCCTTAAACTTAAATTTGAAAAAGATCACTCGTGTTCTGCATGTTCGTTGGGAAAAAGCAAGAAACATTCTCATAAACCAAAATCTGAAGACACCAACCAAGAAATTTTTTATCTCTTGCATATGGATCTTTGTAGGCCAATGCGTGTCGAAAGTATTAATGGGAAGAAGTATATTGTAGTAATCGTAGATGATTATTCTCGGTTTACATAGGTTAAGTTCTTAAGATTAAAAGATGAAGCTCTTGAGTTCATCATCAAATTTTTAAAGATGATACAAGATCGTTTAAATGCAACTGTCAGGAATATTTGCACAGATAATGGAACAAAATTTGTCAATCAAACTCTATGTAGCTATTATGAAGATGTCGGTATCTCTCATGAAACATCCGTGGCGCGTACTCCACAACAGAACAACGTTGTCGAAAGACGAAACCAGACCTTAGTAAAGGCTGCTAGCACCATGTTGATTTATGCTAATGCATCATTATTTATGTGGGCAAAAGCAGTTACCACAACTTGTTACACCCAGAACCGTTCCCTAATACGTATTCGTTACGGAAAAACACCATATGAGCTCCTGCATAACAAAAAAACAAATCTTTCCTATCATCATGTATTTGGTGCACTTTGTTATCCAACTAATGACAGTGAAGATTTGGGCAAGCTGAAAGCTAAAGCTGATGTTGGTATTTTCATTGGATATGCTCCTGCAAAGAAATCTTACCGGATTTACAACAGACGTACCAGACAAATTATGGAAACAATACATGTAGACTTTGATGAGCTGGAAGCGATGGCTTCTGAACAAAGCAGTTCGGGACCCGCACTTCATGAAATAACTCCTGGAATACTCAGTTCAGGACTCGTGCCACAACCTCCTTCTTCAACACCTTTTGTCCCACCAACAAAGAATGACTGGGATACACTGCTTCAACCGTTGTTTGATGAATACTTTCATCCTCTACCATGTGTTAATCATCAAGTTCTAGATTTTTTTGCTCTGGAACCCGCTGTTTCAATCGGAAAACCTTCCTCAACTTCAGTTGATCAAGACACCATCACCATGTACTTCATAAACTCCTTAAGAATCACCATCCCATGTTATTCCTCCTGGTGCTGAAGAAGCAGATCATGATATTGAAGTTACACACATGGATAATAATCCATACGTTGGTATTCTAATTCCAGAACCAAGTTTTAAAGAATCCTCTTCTCAGGTTGTTATTCCAAATAATGTGCACTCAGTAAATCAACCACCTGAACACATCAGTAAATGGACCAAAGATCACCTGACTGATAATGTAATTGGCGATCCTTCTAGACCGGTCTCCACTCAACATCAACTACAAACTGAATCCCTGTTCTGTTATTTCGATGCTTTCCTTTCTTCCATTGAACTAAAGAGTTATAAAGAAGCATTAACGTAATCCTGCTGGATTGAAGCCATGCAAGAAGAACTCAATGGGTTTGAACGTCTTGAAGTTTGGGAGCTTGTACCTCATCCAAATCGTGTTATGATTATCACCTTGAAGTGGATATACAAGGTTAAATTAGACGAGCTAGGAGGTGTGTTAAAAAACAAGGCACGGTTGGTAGCGAGGGGATATCGTCAGGAAGAAGGCATAGACTTTAAATAATCTTTTGCTCCAGTTTTACGTCTCGAGGGCATCTGCATCTTTATTGCATTTGCTGCTCACATGAACATGATTGTCTATCAAATGGATGTAAATACCACGTTCTTAAAGGACATTCTGCGTGAGGAGGTCTACGTCAGTCAACCAGATGGGTTTGTAGATCCAGAGAATCCCAATCATGTGTATAAGCTGAAGAAAGCCCTTTACGGGTTGAAACAAGCCCCACGTGCTTGGTATGATTTACTCTCATCGTTTCTACTCTCCCAGAAGTTCTCCAAAGGCACCGTTGATCTTACATTATTCATCAGAATAGAAGGCAAAGACATATTATTAGTACAAATCTATGTCGATGATATTATTTTTGCCTCCACTAAACTTGATCTTTGTTAAACATTTTCTGAAATCATGTGTTTAAAATTCAAGATGCCGATGATGGGAAAACTATCATTCTTTCTAGGACTTTAAAATTTTCAAAGTCCCAGAGGCATCTTTTTAAACCAATCCAAATTTGCTCTTGAATCACTTAAAAATATGGTATGGAAACCTGCAAACCAGTGGATACTCCAATGGTAGAGAAATCCAAACTATATGAAGATCCATAAGGGAAAGCCATTGATCCTATACGTTATCATGGAATGATTGGCACCCTTGTGTATCTCACATCCAGTAGACCAGACCTTGTATTTGTTGTGTGCATGTGTGCCCGGTATCAGGCAAAGCTTGCCGAAAAGCACTTAAATGCGGTTAAGCGAATCTTTCGATACCTAAGAGGAACCATTAATATGGGTATTTGTATTCGAAGGATTCCTGCATTGCACTAACAGCTTTTGCAGATGCTGACCATGTTAGTTGCCAAGATACCAGAAGAAGTACATCTAGAAGTATGCAACTATTGGGTGACATATTAGTGAGTTGGTCGTCAAAGAAGCAGAAAAGCACGGCCATATCCAGTACAGAAGCTGAATACATCGCCCTATCTAGATGCTGTGCTCAAATACTTTGGATGCAATCACAACTGATGGACTATGGCCTTATATTTAACAAAATACCACTGTATTATGATAATAAAAGTGCCATTATGCTGCAACAACGTCCAACACTCCCGATCCAAGCATATTGACATCAGATATCACTTTAGCAAGGAGCAAGTGGAAAATGGGTTGGTTGAGCTATACTTTGCATAACAGATTATCAGCTGGCAGACATTTTCACCAAAGCTTTGGGACGAGAAAGACTTGCATTTTTTATTGACAAACTTGGAATGAAAAGCATGTCTCCTGAGACTTTGAAACGTTTGGCAGAAGAAGAGGAAGAGTAATGGTAGGAAACTCTTCACATATCCTCTGTATCATATGTATATAATAAAATATAAAAACTCAAAAAGTTTTTTCATTTTATATAAAATTTTACAAAAAGAAAATAGAAAAATATAAAGCCCATAGAAAGAAAATAGCAAATTAAAAAAAATAAGAAAATACAAAAAATATGATTCTCATGACATGTCTTTTGAAAATCGATAATATTTACGGCTTTAGAAATATTATTCAATAATAACATGGAGCTGTAAATAAAGTTTGAGCATATGTTCAAATGTTTTCAAAACATGTCATTGGCTTGTTATTATTTCAGATAGCAACCCGGTCTTCAATTTAAAGTCAAGTATTTCGTCAAAAAGAAAACTTGACCTCACAACGGAAAATTAATTTTTCTCGGGTATGAATTACTTCATATTCATACAAAGGCTTGTGTATACTTTACTACACAACCCGTGCTTTCTAATCAAATAAATGTACGCGTTAGTGCATTTATTTATGTCAAACGAGAGAAATCTTGTTTTTATTGGTGTTGTATTTCATAAACAATTAATAATCTCAGTTACTTATTAGAAAAGATTTTCAAAGAATTTTCTATCACTCAAATAATGTCTACAACTCTTTAAATAGAAAACGGGACATTATTTAAGGGGGAGAAATTTTCAAATTCTTTCAAAAATCATCTCGGAATAAAAAGAAAAGTTTCTAAACTATAACGGATCATCTATTAAAGGGGAGTTAATATAATTTTTAACTCAAAAGGTCTTAAGATGTTATTTGTTTTGTCTTTTAGGGACTAAATGGCAAAATCTAGAAATTAGAAACTAAGTTTGCAATTTAAAGGGCTTAATATGTCATTTCTATAAACTTGTTTAGCTTAGGAATAAGTTTAACATGAAAATAGAAGATGTGACAAAGAACAAAGACCATTTATGCCATTTTCATAACTTTGGCCGGTTATACACTCTTTGGTACATAAATCACACACATACTCTTGCAAAATCCAAATACACCATATATATCTCTCTCTCGTCACATTTCGCAAGCACCTTAACTCAAAATCAAAACTCGTTTTCTGGATTTAAGGTACACTCTATCATGTTCATCATCTCTGAAACATCATTTTGGTAAAAAGAATTAGATTAATTCTCCTTTTTGCACTCGAAAATCAAAGAAAATGATTTATGGCTCATAAGTAAAAAGTTGAGGTTTTGTTTAATTAGTTGAGGGGTTTTGTTCATTAGGGTGCGTCGAAGACTAGGCTATAGCAGTTTTTGATTATTCAAATGTATGAGTGAGATATAATGATTTTCATGTGTATGAATGATGTGAAACATGTAGTTGTGTATGATAGTTTGTGGGTTTGTGTTGAGAAGCATGATTATTACATTATTATACCTTTGTAAACTGTTTTTATCTCTTAGGATCTCATTTGCTTGGAAATAGTGTGTCCTAGACTCGAAAACATTTAAAATGGTTGTATGTATGATCTTGTGCTGTGCAAAATGTGTGGGTTAACTGTTTTTAGGTCTCTAAGGTGAGTTTTAAGCATATTAGTTTCCTTATAAAGCCTTTGCCATGTGTTTTCCCTTTGATTATACTCGAATTCACATTATCGAGCTAAAAATGTTGCTTAAATCTTGTATTCTTTGATTCTAAAGTGCTCTTGATTGATTTGAGACATTTATGTTTGGATATTACATGATTAAAACCTGATTAAACTCTAAGTTAGGTATTTTGAGTCATGCAAAATATGTAATGCTCAAAATGTGCGAAATATGTTATAATCATGCGAAACATGTGATAAAACAATTATGTGAAATATGTAATAACAGGTTCGTGTGAAATATATATTTGCATAAAACGTGCAAAATATGTAAATTACATAAATCGTGCGAAATATGTATAAACATAAATCGTGAGAAATATGTTTATTACACATTGCGTGCAAAATATAACAGGTGTAATATTCCATGCGAAATATGACATTTTATGAAAAGAAACTCTGCCCAATATTTTTAAATTTTTTATAACACTTGTTTATTATGTCATAATACGTCTATTGCCATGGTTGTTTATGTGCTAATTAATCTCTGATTGAATGTTAGACTTAGGTTCACTTTGACTTGTCAAGTTGACTTAGTCAGTTGACTTTGACTATTGACCTCAGTTGACGTTATTCATAGAGTACATTAATACGGTCATAATTGCATGAAACCTAATCACAGTCTACAATCAATCAAATCATTAATGATAATCAATTTAATCAGTAAAATATATCTGTTGTGTATATGAACTGTATTGATTAATTCTTATGCAGAATCATGAATCAAGAAGTAACTTGTCAAATTGATGCTCCTGATGAAAAGTGGATTCCCACTAAGGAAAGAGTCAAGATCAGTACTACCAATGTTAGACTGGAGACTACTATGCCACATAAGGAAGAAACCTTTTAGGTTATGATCCATGTCATCAAGAACTCTACCCGTTGCAAGGCTTTCACTATCTCTGTTAAAGTCCCTGAAATTTTTATGCAACAGTTCTGGTACACTGTTAAGAAGGTCAAAGACAAAAAATCTTATGAGTTTCTTCTGGCTAACAAGAAGTGCTTGGTCGATGTTGAAGTGTTTCAGAAGATCCTTGACAATTTGTCCAAGATTTCAAGGAGTAGACTTTGCTGAAGTTCCAGAAGATCCTTGACTTATGTCTAAGAGTTCAAAGAGTAGACTTTGCTAAAGTTCCAGATGATGAGACTACTCTTACCTTCCTCGTTGACCTTGGTTACAAAGGACCATTATACAAGCATCCCAGCATGTATATGGAACATATGCATCAACCATGGAGAACTCTGGCTTCTATCATTAATAAGTGTCTTTCCGGTAAACTGCAAGCAATGACAGGCTAAGGAATTCCAGGATTGACATCCTATGGGGAATGTTCTTGATGTGTCGTTGTGTGGTGTATATTTTATTGTTTCAATTTTTAAATTTATATTTTTCCGACTTAACCAAAAACAACACTTTAACGGGCAGTGTACCCGATCGGTAGTAGTTTCATGGTAAGTAGGGTGTCGATCACTGAGAGTGAGGTTAAATCTATCA